>JAOWBW010000640.1:62788-307674 GCA_026119855.1 Campanula takesimana | reverse complement strand
TGTTGATGACGCCCTAGATTTCTGGGGTCACGGAGATAGAACTCCAACTTTGCTGTCTCTTGATCCTGATCACAACACAAACAAGAACACCGTTAAGACCAAGGCCGGGTGGAATCCGGCTTAGGCCCTCGGGTGTGAGAGTAAGATCTCTGAGGAAAACCTAGGAAGAAGGTTCAATGAAGACCTTGTGTGTGTGAATAGGATAGAGCACGTACCTCTCTCATGGGGCGAAAAGGGGTATATATGTGACCAAGGGAAAGAAACCTGCACAAGGTACTAACCACCCTGGTACTGGGGACACGTGGCGAGTCCCCAGTGGATCGGTCAGGAGAGTGGCTGGGAAGGTGGCGTGTCTGTCAGGGAAGCATGGTTCCATCACCAACCGTTATGGTGTGTCAGGTACGGTTAGGTGACGCCTCGCGTACGTTTGTGCCAGCTGGGCACTACGGGCTCCTCAGGATGACGGGAGGCAGAGTCAACTCGCATATTCATCAGGAGATAAATCCTCTCGGGCTTACTAGCCCGCGTTCCTTGTCGGTTAGGCCTCCAGAGTTCAGGTCCGGTTCGGGCGCGTTAGATCGCATTGATTCTAGACCGGCGAGCATCCGGCCCAGAAGGCTCGGTCTCATCAGTGGCCCCTAACTCCGAGGGTTAGCTCATTCATGTGCGGCGCGAGGAGTTATACTTCCTAGGCTCGATTCGGGCAAATTGCAATTAATGCGGGCACGGATTGCAATGGGACGGGAGTCTTAGAATAGTGGTTGACGAAAGGACAGGTGGGGCCCCTTGTGTCAGGCTAGTGGCGTAGCCATCTGTCTTTTGACATGACCAGGAGCACGTCCATTAAATGCGAACCGTCATCGGTATTCGAAAAGCAATTCCCGCCTCTTCACTTTTCGGGTTTCGATCGGGTTACCAGATATTTCGGGTCGGTCCGACCCATTTTTGGCGCTATAAATACCACGGATGCTGAATCATTCCAACTTTCGTACTTCCGTCTCTCTACCTTCCAGTTCCAACGAATACTTTGCTTCTCTGGATTCCTGACTCCGAAGATCTCGTTCTCGTTCCTCACTTCAAATTCGCAGGTATTGTTCCGCACCTCGCTTTTTTCTTCTTTGTTTCGATTCGTCGTTTTAATTTCTGCCATTCTTTTCGTTGCCGTTTTTCGAGCGCGAACCCTAAAAATTTTGCTCCCGTCGAGCTTTCGGATTTGTACGAGAGTTGTGAGACTTCTCGTAGCCTCGCGTCTTCGAGTCCAAATTCTGGCCCCTAATTTCTGAAAACTTGCTGAAATATTGTTATAGCCATGGAAGGGCTGGATTTAGGGCGTAAACTCCGTCCCGACCTGTTTGGTTGCTGCCGGAGGACCGGTGGGTATACAGGCTCCTGTTAAACGCCTGGAAACGGCTGTCCTTGAATGAGTTCATTGCCATAGGTTTAGCGTATAGCTGGGAACCCTGGGTCTTGCCCCTGTTGTGGGAAACAGGTCCCTCCGTCCATTATGACTCCACAAGGATGAGGGTGTTGGGGGGAGAGGAATACTTGGGCATTTTTGTCACGGCTGTGTTTAACTCGATTCCCCGATAATGTAGATATGGCTGGAAATGCTAGAAGGTTGGTAAGGTCGTGCGGGAGCGCGTAGCCTCGAGTGGCCCTGATCCTCTCAGTTGGATGGACGCTCCTTTTAACGAGGACGAGCAGGCACGATCTCCGGGCTTGGCCCCTGGTGTTATTGAAGTCACGAGCAGTGCGAGGCTTTCGATCAAGAAGTGGGGGTTGATGGTGAAACCGCTCTTGAGGATGAGGTTGGGGCGATCGTGGCTCACGGGCTAGTAGATGAGTCTGAGTCATCTGAGACACCTTCTGACCCCCGGGGGGATATAGAGAGAATGGCCCCAGGTACAGCGCGTATGGTCAAGCGCATTCGCTCCCCGGTTCAAATATTGGCTTCCTTCCCTGAGGGGCCCGACGATAGGGTCAAGAGCCAGGCCGGAGCTTCCAGCTCAGGAGCGGGTATGGTGGAGGAGCAGGACTCCGATGATGAGTTTTTAACCGTGTACCACATCGATCGCAAAGTCTACCTTGTCGGCGGTCTCGATGATTATTCCTCTCCGTCAGGGAGCAATTTGGCTGGTCCTGCCCGCGTCCGGGCAGATAATATCGCCTGCGTGTTTTATCCCGTTCAGTTTGAGAATGGCCTCCGGCTTCCCTTGGACCCGTTCATTTGCGAGTTCCTGGAGTTTTCCAAGTGCCTTCCCATGGACTTGACTCCCAACGCGATTCGTTACCTGGTGTCTTTTATTGTTGTGAGCAGGATATTGGGATATGAACCCTCTTTGTCCGCCTTGTACGTTTTCTTCACTCATCAGGTCACCGCGAGCAGTTTGAGCTTGAAAACGAAGCCTAGGTCGAAAAAGATCTTTTCTGCGGCTTCTAATAAATTCGATCAGTGGCAGAGATATCCTCTGGTGATTCAGAATCGACTCGGGTGGCCCTTTTCTAAGCCTGATAATACTTCCCGCTGTCCATATCTTCCAAGGATTATCCTAGCTCAGATGGGGGTATTGAGCTTGCGTCCGCCATGCAGGATTACCTCGCCCGGCATACGAAATCAGTGACTTTAGAGGACCAGACTGTGGTCGTGGTTGAACAAGTTTTCGACGTTCAAGCCATCATTAATAACGAGAGTCTTTTGGCTTACGCGGGGTGGCCCCATGCCGAAATCCTGATTTTGAGAGCAGGGTTAGCATGACTCCTATGTGGCGGGATCCTTGCTGGAGGGTTCACCAGGATTTTGCCTTTGCCCATGAGTGCTCTGCTTGCCGATTGGGGAACAATGCCCGGATCGGGCTTGACTGGTCTTTTTCATACTTAATCAACTGGAATTCCATACCTGTTAGTTTATCCGATCATATCTGACTGACTGTTTCTTTTGCCTGCAGATCCCACTGATACCATGCCTCCCAAGAATATTAATGCCTTGAGATTGGCTGCGAAGCAGCGGGAGGCTGAGGCGGAGCAGCAGAGGCAGGCCGAAATGCGCAAGGCCGAGGCCCCAGGGAGAAAACTGTCGGTTACGGATCTTCTGGACAAGGCAAAGAAGGTTGTTGCAGTTGTCCCGACGACTGGCGAGCTTCCTCTACGGCCCCGCGGGAGCGGACGGGGAAAGGATTGACAGGCTCGGGGTCTCCCACTCCCTCGCATGATGCAGGCAGAACAGTGCCCGAGGCTACGAAGAAAAGGGGACCGATTCCGGTCGCTGACCCCTTGCCTCCAAAAAATAAACAGCCCCGCCTGGAGTCTCCTTCTCGCGGCTTTACCGTATCCTCCCCCGCCAAAGGGACCTTATGCTCGGAGCGCTTCCCGCTCGAACTAATTTGGGAAGAAAGTAGCTGAGGCCCTGAGGTATATGGGGTTGATCTCCATAGCCGCCGCGGCTTCAATTCTTATGTTGGCGATGGGCTTCTGCACCGGATGAATTTCCCGGACTATCAACAGAAGGTGCTGTCCAAGACCAACTTCCTGACCGCCCTGGGTCACGCGGGCTTGGCTATGACTGAGGTTAGTGTCTCACTTTCCATGTCTAAACCGACGTGCTCTTTCTTTTTATACATCGATCCTTTGACCCTCTAATTCCTCGTCCCGATTTTTAATATAATCTCCACATGCTCCTCTATTAATCAGGTTAGCAATGACCTGCTATATATGCGGTCTCAGTATGAAGCCGAAGTTGCCTTGGCCGCGGCGAGGGGAAGAATCTGGCGGAGGCGAAGGATGAGATTGCCCGCCTGTCCAAGGTCCTGGAGGGCTCGGGAGAGGAGCTTAAGAATAAAGATGCCGAGTTGATGACTGCTGTCAAGGAGAACTCCAAACTGAGCAACGATCTCGACGCAGCTCGCGAGGCCAAAGACCGGGCTGAGGCTGAAAAAGCAACCGTTGAGTCTGAAAAGCAACGACTCGAAGCTCGCCTGGCCGAGGCTGAGAAGCGGTTGGAGGAGGAGAGGGAGAAGAACAGGAGCTTGTCTGAGAAGGTTGATGAACTGGACGGCAAGGTTTTAGATGCCATGCGGTTTGAGAAAGACCGGGAACTTGTTTTGAATGAAGAGCGAGGGAAAGCCGTGGCCGAGTTTGAGGCGTCTGATGCTTACAGAGAAAAGGTGGAGGAGGCAAGCATAGAGCAATATAACTCAGCTCTCCATACAGTAGGTCGTAACCTGGCAGCTACGGGCAAATACAGTGCGCAAGAGATTGCGATCCTTTGCTCCATTACGGCCTCAGACCCTCAATGTTTTACCGGCCACGCTCTGGTGCCCTTTACCGCGGACCAACTCTCCGAGTTACCCGAGTCTGTCAGATCAACTCTCCCTCCGTCGCTCCGGTCACCGTCCAAGATCTTCTTTCTGCTATCGACGGGTTCAGATATTCTGCCGCGGGTACCTTGCCTCTGGTCGCAGCTTTGGAGAGGACTTTTGGCCCCGGCGGTCCGTTCATTGATGGTATGGTTCTTCCTTACTCTCCTTATGCCTCCGCTCTTGCTGATGCTTCTCAGGATCAGTCTGGGTCTGTGCCTGACACTGATGCCTCTGCCTCTGTTCCAGAGATGGAGAATGCTCCTCCCCCGGCCTTTTGAAGATCAGACCGGGTTGCATCCCGGGAAATTTTGTAATAGTGTAGGTCCGGACATTCTCGAACAAGTGATTTTTGGTTTGTATGTGAATAATTGTTTCCAGCTTTGCTATTGACTTCTTTTCTTGCGTGCTCTTTTGTTATCACTCGTTTGATTACATAGCTTAAAGGGTTGTTCTCGTACGAACTGTCTTTGTTTCCACGCGCGTGGTTTAGCTCGGGAGCGTATGGCCGCGCCTTCTCCCACTTTAGTCTAGCTCAAAGGCGTAGGATATGGGCCCTGCAGTATAGCTCGAGAGCGTATGACCGCGCATCTTGGTTCTCAGGAATTTCACAAGGAAATGATCCCACCAAGGAATTCATTCTCCCACTTTAGTCTAGCTCAAGGGCGTAAGACGTGGGCCCTGCGGTCTAGCTCGAGGGCGTATGACCGCGCATCTTGGGTCTTAGGAATTTCACAAGGAAATGATCCCACCAAGGAATTCATTCTCCCACTTTAGTCTAGCTCAAAGGCGTAAGACGTGGGCCCTGCGGTCTAGCTCGAGGGCGTATGACCGCGCATCGTTCGTAGACTTGCAAACGGCATCCGCATCGCGGGCATGCGGTCTGGTTCGAGAGCACATGACCGTGCTTTGAGAACGAACATACTTGAGTAATTTCATAGAACGATAGCAGTTTTATTTACTTTACTCGAACAGATTACATTGCCACTTCGTTACAATACATGAGTATTTCCATAATTTCTAACTGCTACTGATTTGCAAAAAGATTTCAAGATCTACCATTCTGTCTTCTAAAGGTAGTACTTTTTCAGATGATCGCTATGCCAGGCGTTTTTCAAGTCTTTTCCTTCTGCCGTTAGAAGCCTGTAGGTTCCCTCTTTGATTATGCGGGCAATCTGATAAGGGCCTTCCCAGTTGGGCGAAAGCTTGTTGTATCCGGGCTGCCTCCCTGTGACTTCAACTTTCCTCAGAACCCAGTCTCCCACGGCAAACGATCTCTTGTTCACCCTTTTGTCATGATGGACTTTTGCCTTCTGTTTATAATTGACCATCTTTGCCCGCGCTTCCAACCGTTTTTCTTCGGTAGAGTCTAAGTCTTTTCTGCGGGCCTCCTCATTCTCTGCTTCATTAAATTGGGCGACCCTATACGTGGGTAAGGCTACTTCCACAGGTGCGACCGCCTCTGATCCATATGTCAGGGAAAAAGGGGTTTCTCCCGTTGAGTTCCTTGTCGTGGTTCGGACAACCCATAGAGCAGTACTGAGCTCTTCCATCCAGCGACCACTCCTTCCCTTCAAACTTTTGTGCAAAGCGGTCATGAGCAACTTGTTCGCGGCCTCGGCCTGTCCATTTCCCTGTGGTCTTGCGAGTGAGGATTGTCGATGTTCCACGTTGAGCCTCTTGCACTCCGCCGTGAACTTGCTTTGGAATTGGGGCCGTGATCGGAGACAATAGCCCGCGGTAGACCAAACCGGCAGAAGATGTGATCATGTACGAACTTGATGATGCTTGCTTCCGTAGTACTAGCCAGTGCTTTTGCCTCACCCATTTTGTGAAGTAGTCCACAGCAACCACTACCATTTGCGCTCCCCCGGGCGCTTTGGGATAAGGCCCAATCAAATCAATACCCCACATATCAAAAGGCCAAGTTGGGACTATCAAACTCTGCTCGGTGGACGGCTGCCTTGGTATGTTGGCGAACCTCTGGCATTAGTCGCATTTGCGGACGTAGTCTTCTGCATCTCTTTTCATTGTGGGCCAATAATACCCGAGGAATCTGATTTTGTCGGATAGAGTCCGGGCTCCGGGATGCCCTCCGCACACGCCTTCGTGAACTTCATATAACAGGTTGGTGACTGTCTCGGACCTGACACACCTCAGCAGTGGTTTGGTAAAGGATCTCCGATAAAGCATGCCATCAATAATTGTGTATCGAGCAGCCTGTTTCATCAAGACTCTTGCCCGGTCAGGGTTGTTGGGGAGGGTTTGCCGCTCGATATATTCCCTGATCTCGTCAACCCAATCTTTTTCCGCATCTCCGATTTGGTGGATCTCTATTCTATCGATGGCAGGGCGCTCGGTGAACTCTATCCAGCAGTCCACACTAAGCTTGGCAATGTCCTCATTTGTGATCCTGGAGAGCAAGTCCGCCTCGGAATTTTCGGCCCGGTTAACTTGGTTCAGCTCATGGTATTCGAATTCCTTTAACAAGTCTGTCGCGAGCTCCTTGTATTTGACCAAAACCGGGTGATTTGTTTCGTATTCCCCTTTCACCTGGTTTATTACTAGTTGTGAGTCACTCTTCACGACCAGTTTTGATACTTTCATGTCCCGGGCTAATTCCAAACCCGCTATCAATGCCTCGTACTCGGCCTGGTTGTTTGAGACCGCGAACTTAAATCTCAAGGCTCGCTTGAACCTTTGACCCTCCGGGGCGGTCAAGAGAATTCCGGCGCCGCTGACTGTCTTTCCCGCGGATCCATCCACACTTAACGACCAGCAATTTTCCGGTCTCTCCCCTGCAACTATTGCCTTCTCGCCTCTCTTTTTCTTTGTCTTTGCAGGTTGGGTTCCGTCCGGCTCGATCTCCTTTGGTTCAAATGTGGTCTCTGCCACAAAGTCTGCCAGTGCCTGTGCCTTGATGCTCTTCCGTGGGGAGTAGGTAATCTGGAATTCAGTCAGTTCTATGGACCACGATAGCATTCTCCCCGAGGATTCGGGCTTATGGAGTATCTTCTTTAGTGGGGTGTCTGAATAAACCGTGATTGGGTGGGCGATGAAGTATGCCCGCAGCTTCCGAGCGGCCACCAGCAAGGCGAAAGCTAGCTTTTCAATGTTTAGATAGCGGCCTTCCACAGCAGAAAGTGCCTTGGAGACATAATACACGGGTTTCTGAAGTTTGCCCTCTTCCCTTACCAAAACAGCGGCCACTGCATGATCTGTTGCGGCCAAGAAGACGTAGAGTTCCTCCCCAAACACCGGGCTGCTCAATAGCGGCGGCTTTCCCAGGTAAGCTTTTATTTGCTCGAAAGCGATCTGGCAGTCCTCGTTCCACTCGAAGCCCTTCTCTCCTCCTCCTTTTAAGGTTTTGAAGAAAGGCAGGCACTTTTCGGCCGACTTAGCAATGAATCTTCCTAAAGCCGTAATGCGGCCATTAAGCTTCTGCACCTCCTTAACGCATCTGGGGGGCTGCATGTTTATCAACGCCGTGATTTTCTCGGGGTTTGCTTCGATCCCTCTTTGGTTTACCATGAACCCCAAAAATTTTCCTGCCTTTACTCCGAAAGCGCACTTGGAGGGATTGAGCTTCATGTTATTTTCCCGGAGGTTGGTGAAGGTTTCTGCCATATCAATGTCGTGAGAGGTCTCCTTGGTCTTGATAACCATATCGTCGATGTAAGCCTCCAGGTTCCGGCCTAATTGATCATCAAAGACGATTCCTACCATCCTTTGATACGTGCCGCCTGCGTTCTTGAGGCCGAACGGCATGTTGTTAAATGTGTAGGTTTTGCCCGCGGCATAGAAAGCGCACGAAGGGACGTCATCCTCCTTCATTTTGATCTGATGGTAGCCCGAGTACGCATCTATGAAGCTTAACACCCTATGCCCGGCGATAGAGTCTACTAATTGATCGATCCGGGGAAGAGGGTAACAATCCTTAGGGCAGGCCTTGTTCAAATCGGTGAAATCCACGCACATCCTCCACTTTCCATTTGCTTTGGTTACCATGACGACGTTGGCCAACCATCTCGGATATTTGATCGGGCTTATGATTCCTGCCTTCAGTAGCTTTTCCACCTCGATTTTGATCGCCGCTTTCTTCTCCGGCGAAAAGTATCTTTCTTTCTGGAGGACCCGGGTAAATGTGGGATCGATGTTCAGTTCATGCTCGATGACCTCTCTACTTAACCCCTTCATATCTTCGACAGTCCAGGCAAATATGTCCGCGCTTTTTCGCAGCAGCTCGATCAGAATCTTCCTTTCTTCTGCGGGGATTTCCAGCCCTACCTTGACCGTTTGTTCGGGGTAAGCGGGGTTTATGACTACATCCTCCAGAGCATCGTTGGGGCGGATGTCCCTTATTTCCCTGTCGTGCAGCGAATCGATCACGATGTCTATTTGCTCGGTCTTTGCGGCAATACGACGGGCTCTCCTACTCCGTTTAAATTCAGCCCGTGCTGAATGGAACGACAAAGTTCCAATCATGGCCGCCTCCTCGGTCCTGTCGCTGTTGGTTTTGACCTTCTTTGCCTCCCTCGGGCTTACCAATCTTGCCTCCATCGCGCTCTCCCTTCTTTTCTTCTCTATTATTTTGAGAAAAAGCTCGGGCTTGTTCTCGATGCACGCTATCCCTGCGGGGGTGCTGAACTTGATCTTCTGGTGAGGGATTGACGCAACGATTCCTAAGGCAGCCTGAGCGGTCACTCCCAAGATTGCGTTGTACTGGGACTTCAGATCGATTACCATGAACGTGACACGGGCTGTTTTTTCGAACGGCCTCTCTCCAATGGTCACTTCGAAGTCAATGGTCCCTTTTGCGTAGACCGTATGATTCGTGAACCCTTCCAACAAGCCCGCATATGGGGTTAGGTGCGCCTCGGACATCCCATTTCTTCTAAACAATGGAAGTAGAGTATGTCCCGTGAAGCCCCGGTATCAATGAGGACCCTCCCAATATCCGCTCTACCAATAGCCATCTTGATTGTCAATGGCTGTGTTGAATGGAAGAGTGTGGAGGCCAGCTCGCTCCTCCTGAACCCGATCATTTCCTCTTGCTCGGGTGGGTAGGCTGGTATCAGGAACACCTTTTCCAATTTCTTGATCTGAATGGAAAGCTGGGTGTTGCTCGGGGCTTCTTCCCCGATATACAGGATGTCATAGCGTTTTTCCCCGTCGGCATCGTTATCCCTAACATACTGGACATGTCCCCGTGGGGCCCCTCCTTTATTGCTGGGTCCCTCGATCCACTTTTTCAATTCTCCGGCCTCGACTTTCTGTTGTATTATCTTCTTCATCTGAAAACACTCATCCGTGTTATGCCCATGGCTTTCGTGGTAGCCGCACCACTTCTTCTTGTTCGCCTCATAAGGCTTTCTTTCTAGGGGTGGGGGAGGAGGCAGGGCTTCTGCCCGCAGAATCTCCGTCCTTGGGGCTATCAAAGGAGTGAAGGTGCTGTCATTTCTTTTGAAATTGGTCGCGCCCCTCGGTCTTCCTCTATTTCGGCCGCCACTGCCCCCCGAATAGCCAGCGTGGTACCTTGAGTCATGAGCGGGCTCGAGCCTATCCCTAATACTCCTGCGGCATCTTCCATGAACGAGGGCTCAACTCCGGCCATGGCAATGGCTCGATTGTACATTTCCTCCGTTCCCTCGGGCTTTCGACAAGCGAACTCTTGCCTCAAGGTATAGGATGTCAATCCTCCCAAGAAGCACAGCTCGATGTCATTTCTCGTTAGGTCCACGATTTGTTCGGTCATTTTTCTAAACCGAGTAATGTATGCTTTTGTACTTTCTCCGGGATATTGCTTCACACCGCATAGATCCGATTTCGGTCTTGCGACCTCCCCAGCGCCCGCGAACGAATTCAGGAACGACGTCCGTAACTGCTCGTAGCTGCAAATGGAGCGGGGCTTATGGGCCAACAACCATCCCAGCGCCTTCCCCTTGAAGGTGGATGCTAGAGCCTTGCACTTTACGGCCTCATCCGTTGAAAATAGAGCCATCTGCCCTTCAAACCGCCCGACATGGCTTTTGGAGTTAGACGAGCCGTCATAAGCGTCTAGCGTGGGGACCTTTCCCCGCTGGATCGGGGAATCAGCTATCCAGGAGGCAAAAGCATCTATGGGTCCAATGCATTTTGCCACACTTTGCTTAGACTCCCATAGGTCCCTGATCATCCCCTGGACCTTGTAATCAATCTCTTCCCCGGTTTTCACCCTTTTTGCCGTTCCCGCAAATTGCTCTCCGGTTCTAACAGTTGCTTTTCCCTTGTAGTGGCCTTTGGACCTTCGAGGTTGAGACTCTCCTTCTTCACTCCTTCTCCCTTCTTCTCCTTCTTCATTGTCGTCTTCCACAACGATCGTTCTTTTCTTCTTTCCCTCCACCCTGCTGGCTATGCTTTTAGAACCATGAGTTTTTGATCTTTCAAGAGGGATTGCCGTGTCAGCCTCGGCATTAAATAGCTCTTCCAGGGCCAGGTTTAACTGAAGCCCTTCCGCTACTAGATCCTGCCTGTCTTTCAGGAGCTGGATTTTCTTTTGAATCTGCTCAGGGGTGAGGGGAGTGACGGGGATTTTCTGTACCTTGCGTGCTTTGATGTTTCGATACGATCTCTCAGATCCGCCTCTCTTCTTGCTTTCTGAGAGGGAGTTCCCGAGCAGCCACTAGGCGCCTTGTCTCCCAATCTGGCAAAGATGGATCCTTGAGGCGCTTGTTTCGATGGGCTAGCATTTGGGTTCAAGATTTCTTTCCCAGTCATTGTAAATATTTGGAATGTCGAGTGTATTTTAGAACCGTAGAAACAAAAGAATGGTTTTGTCGAGTCAGACTAGACTGGGAATTCGAAAGAACTCAGAAGATTGCACTAGGAAGATTTTCGATTTCCCGGCAATGGAACCACTGATGACGCCCTAGATTTCTGGGTCACGGAGATAGAACTCCAACTTTGCTGTCTCTTGATCCTGATCACAACACGAACAAGAACACCGTTAAGACCAAGGCCGGGCTGGAATCCGGCTTAGGCCCTCGGGTGTGAGAGTAAGATCTCTGAGGAAAACCTAGGAAGAAGGTTCAATGAAGACCTTGTGTGTGTGAATAGGATAGAGCACGTACCTCTCTCATGGGGCGAAAAGGGGTATATATGTGACCAAGGGAAAGAAACCTGCACAAGGTACTAACCACCCTGGTACTGGGGGGACACGTGGCGAGTCCCCAGTGGATCGGTCAGGAGAGTGGCTGGGAAGGTGGCGTGTCTGTCAGGGAAGCATGGTTCCATCACCAACCGTTATGGTGTGTCAGGTACGGTTAGGTGACGCCTCGCGTACGTTTGTGCCAGCTGGGCACTACGGGCTCCTCAGGATGACGGGAGGCAGAGTCAACTCGGGCATATTCATCAGGAGATAAAACCTCTCGGGCTTACTAGACCGCGTTCCTTGTCGGTTAGGCCTCCAGAGTTCAGGTCCGGTTCGGGCGCGTTAGATCGCATTGATTCTAGACCGGCGAGCATCCGGCCCAGAAGGCTCGGTCTCATCAATAGTAGGGCTATTAAACGAAACGAGCCAGTTCGAGCTCAATTCGGGCTTGGCTCGTCAAAGCTCGATTCGAATGAGCTCGAAGTGCTTTTCGAGCTCGAGCTCAAACCGAGTTCTTAGGCTCGATTTGTTATTGAGCCGGCTCGTGTTCGGCTCGTTTGTTCGACGAGCTTTGTTCGAGCTCGACTCGATAATCTCGTTGACATGTAAAGTTTTTTTCGCGATCGGCTCGTATTTGGCTCGTTAAGCTCGAAATATTATTAGTTTTGTAATAAATACACATATAATACATGTATAATATATGTATGTACATAATAATACACGAACTCGAGCTCGATAAGCTCGAACTCGAGCTCGGCTCGTTAAAACTCGAGTTCGAGTGGCTCGCAAAAATATCGGGAACGACTCGCGAACAGCTCGAAACTCGATTCGAGTCGAGCTCAAACGATCAAACTGGGCTCGAGCTCGAAAAAAGCTCGAGCTCAAAACTCTAAAGCTTGACCCGGCTTGGCTCGTTTACAGCCCTAGTGTAGACACTCCATTTTGAACCCACATTTATGATTACACTACTCTTGTGTCTCGCCTTTGTGTTTTGGTGAAAAATCGTTAGTTTCATCAATGGCCGTCTAAAATCAGTAAGAAACTCGATAATAGCAGGGGAAATTTCATCAATGGCGTCAGAACCCTAAAGATTCAATGATGCATGGAAATTCCAGAGATTTAAAATCATGCTAATGGACGAAAATCAGAAATAAGACTATCTTTAAAGAGCGGAGAGAGTAGTAATTTTAAAGCCCGCATAACAATAATTTAAACTAAGCATGCATATTTAAACCCAATCTAGGTGGGAAATGAAATCCTAGTACAACAATTTGTTGTTAAAAGGTTTCCTTAAAGGTCAAAGTCACTATTTTGTTCCTACGTCCAAAAATTATTGTTTTGTTTGACTCTTTGAAAATCGTAAGGTTACATTAAAATTGGACCAACTTTTAGACAAAAAAATATATATTGGGAAATAAGACTGTCATTTTAAGACCAGGGATCGAGTATAAGTCTGCACATACAACTAATAGATCCCAACGATAGACTTTAGAGCAGAACAAGGTAAGGTAAACCAAGTAGACCCAAAGTATTCGTGTTTAGTGGGCTTTCCAACTGGTACGCAATTTTCACATCTGTCGTACTTAAGATAAAAAAAGATAAAAATATAATGTACTAATGTACATTATATTTTTATCTTTTTTTTGTTACTGATTTTTAAGATTATGTATGAATATTTGTTTTTTAATTAGTACTAATAGTTAAGTCAGAAATGAAGGTTGAATTATATTTTTATCTTTTTTTGTTACTGATTTTTTAGATTATGCATGAATATTTTTTTTTTTAATTAGTACTAATAGTTAAGTCAGACATGAAGGTTGAATTAAGGACAAACTAAATATTAAGTGAGATTGGTCCTTAACGTTTGTGTGATTACCAAATGTTTCTCCTTGATTTTTTCAAGACGGGCATTTTTTCTCTGAATGACTAATAGAATATACTAATTAATTCATCTATTAATATTAAGCTGCACTACACTACTTACATAATATAGTATATTTTGATTGGATAAAAGGAAAAACACACACACTAAAACTCCATTAAATTAAATAAAGTAAGTGCCTCGTAATTGTAACTACTAATCTAAACCAATCTCTTTCAAGATATTTTGTAAACTTATTTTTTTAATCGATTTTTTTAAACAGTGCGATGCACTTGCAATGCACAAAAAACAGTAATATTGTAAAATTGATAATTGTTATAATATATTTGAAACTGTGCGATGTACGTGTTTTGCACAAATAACAATAATGATAATAAAATTTTAAATATGATTTTAGTAATAAAATTGTAAAGCTATTAAAAGTTATAATTTCAATAATAACTCTAAAAATAATGATGATAGTGATAATATATAGAAAAGTCATATAATATATGGAAAAGTCACAAAAGTCACAACATTTCACTATTTAAAAAGTGAAAATCTCCTTAAAAACTTCTTTTACGCTCGCTTTAGTGTAAAACTTGTTTATCATCTTTTTTGGAAAACTCATTTTTTTTCATCTCTTAATATAATGTTTTTCACAAGTGTGACTCATTTAAAATCAAAGTTAAGAAAATATATAAGTCTCACAATAGAAAAAAAAACAACAAAACAAAAATTTTGCTACATGATAATAAAAGAAAAAATAAAGTTATTTTGACATTAACATATGATGCCTAAAACGAAATAGTTGAATAATTTTTTTTTTGGTAGAGGAAAAACAATTATAAGCATAAAGTACATGCAGTGGCTAAGGAGGAACACTGCCGTTCCTGCAATTAAATGGAATTTTCAATTGAGTACCACGAAAGAAGAAAAAGAAAACTGAAGTAATAATTGTATTCATCTCATTCTCACCAGTTTCTTTTCGGAACTTTCGAAGAGCCTGTGATGTCAGCTACCAAGAGGAAGCTAGAAATAGAGATAGAATTAACTAAGAATGCATTATTTTTGCCCTCTTTTCAGATAGCTAAGCAAGATAATCAAAATCTTAAACAACAGTGCACAAAATCAGAGGGGAAAAACTAGGTATTGATGGACGGATTCAATGTAAACGATAACAAAAGAAAAAAGAAACAAATCATAAAACCATAATACTTAGATATTAAACAACATACTGAATGTTTTCTCAATTCATAGAAGAAAGATCAAAAGCATAAAACCATAGAATTAACAGCTAATAAATCCATAACTTTAGGGAAAAACACATAACAGATCTGCTTCAACTAGCAGCTTCATTCCTTCGTAGCGACGCCGTTACCGTTACCACCGCCGCCGCTGCCGCCGCTGCCGCCTCTTCTGCCGCCGCCGGCTACAGGATAAGCCATCGGAACTTTGTCGCTCTTCCACTTATCGTACTCCCGCTTACCCATAACGATGTTAAACGTCGTCCACAACAGTATCCCGAAATACTCCGCCTTGCTCAATTTCCTAGGTAAGAATTTCTTCACCTCCTTCATCATCTTCAATCCAGTATGAACCCTAATTCCCAATCTTTTTGTTTCTTTAAGCAAATAATAATTTCCAATCTTTTATTCCACCTTTTACAACCAACCTCTTTTCCTTTCCTACCCTTACGTGCTCCCTACTCTTTTAATTTTGACAGATTTGGGCCTTACGCTGGTAGTGGTAAATCTTGCAGCATTAAAGGGTAAATTTGTCTTTTCATTTACTAGCTACTTTTAACCCTTGTGGCATAAACTGTAATTCTTTTTAAGAAAGATGGCAAAGATGTTAGACGAAAAGTAAGTAATTACTCCCTCCGACCCATCTTAAACTGTAATTCTTTTCATTTACCATCTTTCTTTTTAATAAGAAAGATGGCAAAGATGGTAAATCTATTTTTATTGGTTATGCTAAAGGAAGCAAGGCTTGTAGATTTTTAAATCTAAGTTATAATAGTGTTTTTGAAGCGGCAAATGCAATTTAGTTTGAAAACTTGACTATTAAGGATGCGGATAAACATGAATTAGAAAGGGAGTTAAACATAGAATTAGAAGAGTCCGTCCTTCAACTTCTAGTCCTCCTCTAGCATCCGTCCCTTCATCTTCTAGAGAACCTAGAAATGAACAAGATATAGAAGAGCCAAATGAACCTAGAAGAAGTAAAAGACGGAGAATTGAAAAAGATCTAGGGCCTGGAATGTTTACATACATGTTAGAAGAAGATCCTAAAACCTTTAAAGAGGCAATGTCTTTACCCGATGCTAAATTTTGGAAGGCCGCTATGGATGATGAAATAAAATCTATACATGATAATAATACTTGGACCTTGACCGACCCTCCTCCTAATACTAAACCAATCGGTTGTAAATGGGTATTAAAAAGAAAATATAAAACCGATGGTAGTATTGAAAAATATAAAGCGAGAGTGGTCGTTAAAGGCTATAGTCAAAAGAAGGTATAGATTATTTTGAGACATTTTCTCCGGTCACCAAAATAGCCTCCATTAGGATAATGTTTGCTATTGCATCTATTTATAAATTAGAAGTACATCAAATGGATGTTAAGACATCATTTCTTAATGGTGAACTAGAAGAAGAAATTTATATTTATCAACCCGAAGGATATGTAGTTAAGGGTAAAGAAGATAAAGTATGTAAATTAAATTGTTCCCTATATGGTCTTAAGCAAGCACCTAGACAATGGCATAAGAGATTTAAATCCGAGATCAAAAAGTTTGGTTTTAAAAACTCTAAAATAGAAAGTTGTGTATTTACAAAGACTACAGAACAATATAGTGTAGTTATTACACTGTATGTTGATGATTTATTAATCTTTGGTACCAACATGGGTTGTATTAATGAAACTAAGAGTTTTTTAACTTCTACGTACTTTTGATATAAAAGATCTTGGGCCTGTTGATGTGATTTTAGGTGTGAAAGTGATAAAAAAGGATGGGAATTATATTTTGACTCAATCACATTATATTGAAAAACTGCTTCGAAAATTTAATTATTTTGATTGCAAGCCTTATAGCATTCCGATAAGCACCAATGTCACTTTAGTTCCTAATAATGATGAACCTGTTAATCAAGAAGAATATGCTAGAATTATTGGAAGTCTATTGTATGCAATGAATTACACTATACCCGATATTGCTTGTGCTGTTGGAATTTTAAGCAGGTTTACTAGTAATCCTAGTAATGAGCATTGGAAAGAACTTTATAGAGTTCTAAGATATTTAAAGTCCACTATTAATTATGGACTACACTATAATTGTTCAGTTCCTGTTTTGGAATGTTATAGTGATGCCAGGCTTCTGATAGAACCACCTCTAGATCCACGAGTGGATGGTTATTTACTATTGGTGGTTATATAGTTGCTTGGTCCTCCAAGAAACAAACTTGTGTAGCACTATCATCCATGAAATATGAATATATTGCTATGTCTTTGGCAAGCAAAGAATTGATATGAATGAAGAATTTTTTGAAGTGCATACCTTTTATAAATGCTTCTAGAGGACCATATACCTTATATTGTGATAATCAAGGTACGATTTATAATACTAAAAATAAAAGATTGTCTAGCAATATTAAACATATTGCTATGAGGTACAATCATATTAGAAGATTGGTGAAGAAAGGTAAGATTGTAATAGAATATCTACCTACTGATCAAATGCTTGTGGATCCGCTGACTAAACTATTAAATAGCTCTAAGATCAGTAAGGCCATGAGAGATATGGGACTATTACCGTTTGATTGAGATAACTTGACTAAAGCCTACTCCATCTTGATGATGCCCGTTATACCTGGTAATCATCATGCTCGGAGTTCAAAGGAAACTAGTCAGGAATTATCCAAGAGATGGCTACAGTTGTAGCATCTCCAGTGCATTATATACTCTTTGGATTAGTGGGGGTGCTAACTATTCCAAATTAAAGTCCCATGTCTGGCTTATGCACTGTTTTCCACAACAAGTAGGTTGGACCGTGTCCTTAACAGAACTCATAGCTTATGTAGGGTGATGAAGCGGTTGTGGACACCCTTGATGAGTCTGCCTTTGCGAGTATGAGGGTTAGGGCCGCTCTCTAGAGTTTCGGTAAAACTTGAGAGTACTCGCTAAATGGGATCAGCGCATGGCCCATAACGCGCTGCCTAAGAGAACCATGAACTCTATGTATAATGTGAACATAACATTGTAATTAAGGACTGAGATAAAGGTCTAGTCTTCTCTAGTCTCTTACAATTTTCAGTATTGTGTTCAACCCTAGGTTAAAGGCCTAGTCCACCTACGGGATTGCATTATACAAAGCCCATTTGTCTTTGTTTTCTCGAATCATATATTAGAAATTAGTGGGGGATTGTTGTAATATTTCTAATATATGGGTCATTTTATTTTGTTAAAAAAAAAAAAAAAAACCGGTTATTAACTGTTTTGAAAATAGAAGCCGTTTATTACCGTTTAGTCTAAACGGTCACTTTTAGTTTGCACCTCTTCTGCAATTGTTGTGGTGCCTGCTCCAAAAGTCAACCTATGTCATTTGCCCATTTTAAATACCGACCACTACTTGGACAAGGGATTGTATTGTAGAAGGAAAAAAAAGAAAAAAGGATTTGATTTCTCTCTCTCTCTCTCATTCTCTCCGACTTCTCCATATCTTCTGATTTTTGCTTTCTTCATTTCAGTTTCGTAAAATCCTTTCTTGGGCTCGAGTTCTTTGGTTCCGAGAGCACAACGAATTGCAGTCGTTGATGTTCTTATTGTGATAGGCATAAGCATCCCCAAAATTGTTTTTCCAAAGTAGCCATCTGCAACATAGTGGGGAAAATATTATCTTGTAGATCGCCTATAAAATCTCCGTCCCGATTTTACTCCATCCTATTTTTCATCTTATTTTATTGAGTCTTTCCATTTTAGTTCTAAACTACAACAATTCAATAGAATGATATTTTATTTTTATGGAGATTTTAGGATTAAATAGTATTCAGCTAGACTGCTTCAAAAAGTAACTCACTTGGCATCAATTTTTTTTTCAATATGAAAGTCTTTTAAGCGGTAATTTCATGTTAATATAAATATTTTAATAAACATTTGAATTTTTATAATAATATTTATAAAAGTATATCAATAACAAATTTTAATCAATATAATTAAATTAAATTGAATATATTATTCAAAATACTTCCTTGCTGACAACAAAAAAAAGTGAGAAAATTAATTTTAAATGGATAGAGTGTATTTGTCAACTTTGAATAAAGTTCATGGTTCATCAATGGAGAATAGCTTGAGAAGATCAGGAACTGAATCGTACGAGAGAATAGAGAGAAAATGAGTTTGGGGGAATTTCTTTGTATTCAACTGAGTCAACTGTACAAGCAATGGTCTCTTTTTATACAAGATTTGTAACAAACTTTATAGCTGTCTAAATCTAATTGGCTAACTAAGTAACTACCAAAACAGACTAACAAACTTGATTAAGTAGAAAAGACTAAACTAACCCTGTACAGTATGTACTTAAATATACAAATTAACTCCATGTCTTCTGATGTACTTCAGCTATGTAATTCCAACACTTTAGTAATTGATGATTAAGCTCTTTAGTGGTACTAACCATAGCTGCAGTAGTAGGAGTTGATTTAGACGTATTATCCTCAATACCCCCCCTCCACAAGTGGAAGGTGTAAAAGGATTGGAAACCTTCAACTTGGATAAAAAGGCCCAGTGTAAATCTTTGCCCAATGCCTTTGTAAATATATCTGCAAGCTGAAACTTAGTGGAAATATAAGTGGGTGTAATGAGTTTCTGCTGCACCTTTTCTCTAACAAAATGACAATCCAACTCAATATGTTAGGTCTTGGAGTGGTAGACAGGATTAGAAGCTATGCTTATTGCTGCAGTATTATCACAGAAAACTGGTATAGGAGTGGAGACAGGAACTTGTAAATCCACTAATAAAGCATGTAACCATAGCAATTCACAAGTGGTAGTGGCAAGAGCTCTATATTCTGATTCAGCTGAAGATCTGGCAGTCACTGATTGCTTTTTAGAGTGCCAAGAAACTAAAGAAGAACCCAGAAATAAACAAAAACCACTGATAGATCTCCTATCATTAGGGTTGCCAGCCCAATCACTATCACAATATGCAGACAGTTGAAGAGAGGAGGAAGAAGAGAAGTGGAGACCTTGGCCAGGAGAACCTTTGATGTACCTCAAGACTCTGTGAAGTGCCTGAAGATGAGAGGACCTAGGATTTTGCACAAATTGGCTCAATGTTTGAGCAGAGAAGGCAAGATCTGGCCTAGTAATAGTGAGATAAAGTAACTTGCCCACTAGTTGTCTATATATGGAAGGATCTGGTAATAAATCTCCAGCATCAGTGATGAGCTTGTGATTAGGATCAAGGGGAATTGTGAGGGGTTTGGCATCAAGCAAACCTGCTGTGGTGACAAGATCAATAGCATATTTTCTTTGGTTGAGGAAGAAACCTGAGGAAGATCTTAAAACTTCAATGCCCAAGTAATATTTAATTTCCCCTAGATCCTTAATACTAAACTTGTCATTAAGAAACTTCTTCAGATTATTGATGGCAGAAAGATCATCACCAGCCACCACAATGTCATCTACATAAACCAAGACTGTGGTAAAATGCCCAGAGGAATGGAGGGTGAAAAGAGAGTAATCTGCATGAGATTGCTTATATTGTAGTTGCAATAAGGACTCTGTTAACTTTTCAAACCATTGTCTTGAGGCTTGTTTCAGCCCATATAAAGATTTGGTTAATTTGCAGACCTTGTTTTGTCCTTGGTGAGTATTGTAGCCTTTAGGAAGTTCCATGTAAACTTCCTCTTGAAGATCTCCATGAAGGAAAGCAT
This sequence comes from Campanula takesimana, assembly GCA_026119855.1. NCBI lineage: Eukaryota > Viridiplantae > Streptophyta > Magnoliopsida > Asterales > Campanulaceae > Campanula > Campanula takesimana. Next base: position 287,395 of record JAOWBW010000640.1, on the reverse strand, counting down.
TGTTCACATCTAGTTGATGAACATACCACTGTTTTGCTGCAGAAACTGCCAAAAGGGTTCTGACAGAAACCATTTTGGCCACAGGAGAAAATGTTTCTTGAAAGTCTATGCCCTCACATTGAGTGTACCCTTTAGCTACAAGCCTGGCCTTGAATCTTTCTATGTTCCCATCTGCCTTGTACTTAACTTTATACACCCATTTGCATCCCACAGTTTTCTTGCCCTTTGGTAAAGTAACAAGTTGCCATGTATTGTTGGACTCTAAAGCATTGATCTCTGTATTCAGGGCATCAATCCATCTTAGATCTTTTATAGCTTGGTTGTATGTGTTAGGCTCAGAAATGTGATCAAGTGATTTAGTTAGATGCACATAAGAGGGAGAGCAATTTGCATATGAGACATAATGAGAAAGATGAAATTTAGGTAAAGCAAAAGTAGAAATGGAATTAGTCAATGAAGGTAAAGTAACTTGAAATATTTGAATTTATGGGGTAAGATTCTATTTCTAGTAGAAACTCTAGGGACATGAGCACAAGGAATGATAGGTGGAGTAGGAATATGAGGAGAGGAATCAATAGGAATAGAATTAACAGGAGATGGAGTTATAGGAGAAGAAGCAATGGGAGTAGAAGGAGTAGAAATAGTATCAATATGAGAAGGAATAATGTGGTGAGGGGCAGCAGCAGGTTCATCCTCAATCCAAGGTAGAATGGTTGTTTTGGTAGAGGAATCATGATTATCAGAAAGAAAGGGAAATGTGTGCTCATGAAAAACAACACTTATACTAACAAATATCTGCTTGGTATCCAAATTGTATAGTTTATAGCCCTTTTGACCATGAGGATATCCAATGAATACAGATTTAATGCCTTTGGCTGCAAATTTATCAGGAGGATGAGTGGAAGCATAGCAAAGACAACCAAAAGATTTCATATGATTATAGCTGGGAGGAGATTGGAAAAGCAATTCATAGGGTGTTTTGAATTTGATAGCACTACTGGGCAGTCTATTTAGAATGTAGGTAGCAGTCATCAAGCAATGTCCCCAAAAATGAATAGGTAACCCTGACTGAAACCTTAAAGCTCTGGAAATTTCTAATAATTGCTTATGTTTTCTTTCTACAACTCCATTCTGTTGAGGGGTACTAATGCATGAACTTTGTTGCATAATTCCCAAGGATGTCAAGAAAGGAACAACTTGGTGATTGAAAAATTCTGAACCATTATCACTTCTAAACACTTTGATAACAGTTTGAAATTGAGTTTGAATGTAGGCTGCAAAGGCTTTGAGTTGAGAAAAAACATGTTGTTTGGTTGGGAAAAGAAAGGTCCAAGTTGCCCTTGAATAATCATCTACTATAGTAAGAAAGTATCTACATCCATTCAAAGTAGACACTCTATATGGACCCCACAAGTCACAATGAATTAAAGCAAACACAGAATGTGTAGATGTATTACTCAAAGGAAAAGGAAGAGCATGTTGTTTAGCTATGGGACAGATATTACAATCTGGAATGGAAGAGTTTGAAACAGTACAATCATGAACAATGTCTTTAAGAAAAGAAATCTTCTGCATAGTAGAGAAGGAACTATGTCCAAGCCTTTGGTGCCACAAGATTTTGTTGGGAGAGAGAGAGTTAGAAGATGAAATTGCTGCTGTAAGGGATGTGGTTTGAACATTTTCATCTGCAAACATGATGAAAAGTCCTTCAAGAAGTGTTCCAATGCCCATGGGCTTCATCAGGTGTGGGTCCTGGAATATACATTTATCATGTTGAAAGAGAACATGACAATTAACTTGATCAATCAACTTAGGAACAGATAACAAGTTGAAATGAAAATGTGGGACATACAAGACTTTGTGAAGTGTTAAAAAAGAATTGATTTTCACAGAGCCAATTTGTGAAACCTTAACACTGTGACCATTGGGCAAGGATAGAACAATAGGTATGTGTAGATGAGTGACAGAGTGCATCAAATGATGGGAGCTACAGATGTGATCTGTCGTTCCTGAATCAACAACCCAAGCATTAGACCTATTAATTTTAGCCATAAATGCAGATGTAAAAGCATTAGAGAATCCCATACCTGCCATATAATGTCCAGTAAGATGATCCTCTGGTGAATCTTTCCCCTTTTGAATCATGGCAAATATCTGACTAATCTGATTCTGCAACTGATTAATGGTAATCTGTGATGAAGAAGATGGAATTTCTTTCATTTCATTATTACTTTGCATAATCTGCATTACTTTTCCATTACCACTTCCAGAGTGCATGTTTTGAGCTGTGTAGGTTCCTTGTGGCTTGATAGCAACAGATCTGGTATTGTTGTTCCTTTGAGCTTTCCCTTTATCTCTAGAATGAATAGGATGACCAGGTGGATATCCTACTAACTTGTAACACTCATCTTTACCATGTCCTTCTAGATTACAATGTGCACAAAATACTCCTTTCTTGAATGGAGCTCTAACAAAATTCCCTTAGTTCTTGCTTTGGAAATTGTTGTTACTTGAAAATCTTACATTGGCAGCTATGTGAGATCCTTCTGAAATTTGAGGTATATAGCCTTGTCTTTGAGATTCATCCTGCCTTACCATAGCATAGGCATTACTTACTTTAGGCAGTGGATTCATCAAAAGGATTTGACCTCTAATATTCACAAAACTCTCATGCAACCCCATGAGAAACTGCATTAGTTTCTTCACTTCAAATCTCTCCTCCTGAGATTTACCAGATCCACATATGCATAGACATGTACAAGTATTCATAACATCTAAGGCTGCACTTTCATCCCATAATCCTTTCAACTTGTGATAATAAATTTCAACAGAATTAGTGCCATGTTCAAGATTGTGAAGTTCTTTCTCTAACTGAAACAACCTATGTCCATTGATAGATTGGAATCTGTCCTTAAGTTCCATCCAAACAGAATGAGCAGTTGTCACAAACCTCAAACTGTTACTAATTTCTTGTGTTACAGCATTAAAAATCCAGCTAATGATCATGTCATTAGTTCTCTCCCACAGAGAATAATACTTTGAATTCTTATCAGGTTCAGGATATCTGCCATTTACAATTGAGAGCTTGTTCTTTGCGGACAAAGCAATGGAGAAAGATCGAGCCCAAGTACTGTAATTATCTGAGCCAGTGAGCCTTGTTGCAACAAGAATAAGTCCAGGATGATCATTATTATGGATGTAGAGTGGATGCATGTTGGATTCAATCGAAAATTCAGAAGATTCACTTGATTCAGGCATATTGATCAATTAACAATTCAATATGAGGTGTCTTGAAAAGAAACGAGATCAAGATGATAAGAAAATCGAATGAAATTTAGTCAAATTTCAAGAGAAAATGACAAGCGATGAAGGAGATGATCGAGTTTTGAAGATATTCAATACTCGAGTAAAAATAAAAACAGATTTCAAAGGAAATCGAGAGGAGAAAATCGAATTTCAACAAATGAAATCGATGAAAAACGAATGAACAGAATCAATCATCAATATGAACCCTAACGATTCGAAAACAACAAATGAATTGAGATTTACAGAATGAAATCAGGTATGATCAAACCTGATACGAAGCGGAAGACGCGTCTCCATGGTTCAGCTGCTCTGATACCATGTCAACTTTGAATAAAGTTCATGGTTCATCAATGGAGAATAGCTTGAGAAGATCAGGAACTGAATCGTACGAGAGAATAGAGAGAAAATGAGTTTGGGGGAATTTCTTTGTATTCAACTGAGTCAACTGTACAAGCAATGGTCTCTTTTTATACAAGATTTGTAACAAACTTTACAGCTGTCTAAATCTAATTGGCTAACTAAGTAACTACCAAAACAGACTAACAAACTTGATTAAGTAGAAAAGACTAAACTAACCCTGTACAGTATGTACTTAAATATACAAATTAACTCCATGTCTTCTGATGTACTTCAGCTATGTAATTCCAACACTTTAGTAATTGATGATTAAGCTCTTTAGTGGTACTAACCATAGCTGCAGTAGTAGGAGTTGATTTAGAGGTATTATCCTCAATAGTATTTCAGTCAGATTAAATAGGAGTAGTTTTTAAAATTTATGGATTTGTTTGTGGATTCCCTGTACAAACTTCGTTTTACTTTGAACTTTCCTTTTTGTTTTACACGACAATTAGTTCATTTGACCCATTAATATAAGGAAAAATTTAAGGGATATTTTAGTATAGGATAATCTACATAATGTATAACTTAAATAAAAGTTTACTTTTACCTATTCAAATGAATCTCCATTGTCATAGGGATCTTAAACGCTAAATATAGTAACTTATGATTTTATTCATAATAAACATTTGCATATAAATAGTTAGCTCTTCATTATTCCATCATCCATTCAATTCACATTTCATCAGTAACATTAAGAGTGAAAAAGTTAGAAAATGGGGAAAGGAGGAAGGAGTCAAGAGACAAATGTTGAAGGTGAGAACATGGCAGCTTGGCTTTTGGGCATCAACAACCTCAAAATTCAACCTTTCAAGCTACCTCCACTAGGTATTATTTACACAAATTTAAGAAGTCACTTCTGATATTTATACTCCCTCCGTCTCATTATAAATGTCTCACTTACTTTTTTAGTCTGTCTCACTATAAATGTCGCAATTCTAAGTACGGAAATTGTCATATAACGTAATTTTACCGTTTTACATACTCAGATTCTAACTATTATGTTGTCAAATCAATATTTTAGGCCCTACTGATGTTAGAATCAGAATCAAGGCTGTGGGTATCTGTGGAAGTGATGTTCATTACCTTAAGGTTATATAATCTCTCTCTCTCTCTCTATATATATATATATACATATATTGTGTAACTTCGGATTTATTTCGATAACCTAATTAAGTTTACATAGATAAATTCATTGGACATATTTCAGCACTTTAGATGTGGAGATTATGTAGTCAAAGAACCAATGGTCATTGGACATGAATGTGCTGGGATCGTCGAAGAAGTTGGTAATGAAGTTAAACATCTAGTTTCTGGTGATCGAGTAGCTTTAGAACCCGGAATCAGTTGTTGGAAATGCAGTCCTTGCAAAGAAGGTCGATACAATCTTTGTCCCGATATGAAGTTTTTTGCTACTCCACCTATTCATGGATCACTTGCTGATCAGGTAGGTATATAATATGGGTCGTTTGTTATGAGACGGATGGAGTATATATATGTGTCTGTGTATTTAGTTTGAATTGTTGCTAAAGAAATTTGATTCTTTATGATTGATAGGTGGTGCATCCTTCAAGTCTGTGTTTTAAGTTGCCTGAAAATGTGAGTTTGGAGGAGGGTGCGATGTGTGAGCCACTGAGTGTTGGAGTTTATGCTTGCCGCCGTGCTAATGTGGGTCCCGAGACGAAGGTTTTGATCATGGGAGCGGGTCCTATTGGCCTTGTCACCATGCTTGCGGCTCGTGCTTTTGGTGCTCCGAAGATTGTGATTACTGATGTTGATGATAAGCGTCTGATTTTCGCAAAGAAGCTTGGGGCGGATGAGATTGTTAAAGTCTCTACCAACACACATGTAAGTTTGAAAGATTATTTTCATTTGAACAAATAGTCAACAAAATACTCTCTTCGTCCCACTTTTAATTAGGTCAATTTGTCATTTTAGGTGACCCACTCGAAATAGAACAACCTCAAACTAGAATGTTTTATCTAGTGGGACCTCCTTTCCCACTCAAAACAACTTTCGACTTATTATTGTATACCATACTTTCTCTCTCATACATCATTTTCATATTCACAACACATATTCCATTAACACTATTTTACTTTGTCTCCATGTCACTCACAACAACCTTATTTTGAGTGGGACAGAGGGAACATATTGTTTTATACTTTCTCTCATACTTTTAATGTGCCATTTTATAGGATGTGGAGGCTGAAATCAAACTGATCCAAAATGCTATGGGAGATGGAGTCGATGTGACTGTTGATTGTGCTGGCTTCAATAAAACTATGTCAACCGCTCTTTCCGCCACCCGTGCCGGAGGCAAAGTGTGCTTGGTCGGAATGGGTCACAACGAGATGACCGTCCCCCTCACGCCGGCGGCAGCTAGGGAGGTCGATATGGTTGGGGTATTTCGGTACAAGAACACATGGCCATTATGCCTCGATTTTTTGAGCAGTGGGAAAATTGATGTGAAGCCTTTAATAACTCATCGCTTTGGATTCACTCAGAAGGATATTGAAGAAGCATTTGAAACCAGTGCTCGTGGTGGTGATGCGATTAAAGTCATGTTTAATATGTAGGAATGGATAACGCGGGGATAGGGTGGACGTATGAGCATACAAATAAATAAGTGTTGTTTTTTTTTTTTTTTTGACTTCCCATGTTAAATAATTTGTTTAGGGTTTGCTAATAATATGCCGAAAGGTTGTGTTTTCCTTTAATGGGTTGCTAAATTCTTTACCCTTTTGTATGTTTTTGTATACATTTACTTGCTTAGACCAAGTCCAATGGAACCCTAAATACTCATATTTAGCGCTGATCTTGCGTCAACAGTAGTCCAATAGTACTTTCCTCTGAAAATAAATATATTGTGTTATATACTTCTTTTTATTTTTTTATGTTTTTGATTTATACTCCTTCCGTCTCAAAATAAATAATTATTATATTATATACTCTTGTTGTCTCAAAATAAATATACTACATTACTCCCTCAGTCCCATTCGAATTAGGACAAATTTCTACTTTGGGTGTCCCATTCGAATTAGGACAACAAAAAATGAAAGTGTTTTATTTAATACGACCCACATTCACACTCACAACAACTTTCCACTCATTATTCTCTACCCTACTTTCTCTCTCCTACTTCACTTTTTATACTCAGAACACTTACTCCATTAACATTTTTTCCTTAATCCCTGTGCCGAACCCAAAAATCCTAATTCGAGTGGGACGGAGTGAGTATATACTAATTCTATCATAAAATAAATAACTTTTACCATAGAATTCTTCCCCCCCCCCCAAAATAAATATCACAATTAACTTCTAAATATTTTTAAATAATATATTTCTTGCTTCTTCACTTTCAATATAAGCTCGTGAAACTAGGTCTGAAATATTGTTAATGTCTATCAACATTATTTTATATTCACAACGTAATTCTAGTATGTCATTATGCAACTTAATATTTTTATTTCAATTGTATTTCAAAGTATTGTATTCTAATCGTCTATTTTAATTGCATTTTAAATGTTTTTATTTTAAATAAAGAAATTTAATTTCTACTTATTTATTTGACACTGTAATATAATTATATTCTATATTTTCATGCTTTATAAACTAATTTAATGTAAAATAATATACTAATTCATGAAAAACATATTAAATGAATGAAAGATAAAGAATATTCTTAAAAATATGCTCTTTTGGTGCAAGATTTGAAGTAATGGTTGGAGATGATGGTATACATTTGGTGCAAAAGTTGCACCATATTAAAAAAATAGTGGAATTTTTGCACTAAACCATTGGAAATGGTCTTAGTCTTAAGTTAATTTTTATCAGCACAAATAAATATACATAATTAACAATTGTTTACCACTAAAGTAGTACCAGATCGAGAATGAAAAATACAATTATCAGAACTTATGGATTTTAAGGGTGAATTACATACAAACTTGAAACAGAGGCAACAACTAATCAGAAAATACTCATGCTCCCTATCAAATTCCCAACTATATGTCCACTTTTATCTGCATACGCATATTAATAATCTAACTTGATTGTTGGACTTTGGTTTTAGAAAATGGTGTTTGACCATATTTTACCAATAATTCCATAAATTTTCATTTTTAATTGCGTAAATGAAAAATAAGTTGTAGGAAAAATGCAAAAAAATTACCCCAATTGGTCAATTTGTGCAGGTTTGGTACCTAATGTTATTTTTGTTGCGAGTATAGTACCTCAAATGGTCATTTTGTGCAGCGAAGGTCACTATTGCTAACACCGTCAAGATTTTAGCGTTAAATACCCATGTGATGTACATGTGACTAAATTCTGTAAGGGTAAAATCGGAATGTTATGGCAAACTTATCCTCACCCCTTCTTCCCCAAAAACTCTCCTTCATAGCAGCCTCATTCAACCTTCAAAATTCATAGCCACCAACACATTCAACCTTCAATATTCATAGCCCACCACACAGCCACCCATCCTAACCCCCGCCACCACAACTAGACACCTCTCTCACTTTTCCTCCCTCTTCCTCCACCGCTATAACCCATTCCCAACCCACCATCTTCATCAACACCTAACTGCCACTACTGCATTTTTGAGCAAATGAAACACATCTAATTCATCTAATGCAACAATGCGTGAGAATGGCGTTGCATTATTTCATCTATGTAACGACTTATTTGAGCTATTGCAACAACTACGGCCTATGTGGTGCGTTAAGTCTCTAGGCGTTGGAGTCTTCTAATGCAACGTCTTCAATAACACCATTGCATTAAGTTACTTGGCGTTGCATTATGTTTTTCTAATGCAATGACTGTATTAGTAACGCAACGCGTTCAACAACACCCTTGCATTAAGTTAACTGGTGTTACATTATATCTTTCTAATTAATATTGATGTGTGTGTGTGTGTGTGTATATATATATATATATATATATATATATATATATATATATATACACGTATTATTTAATAGAAATAACTGAATGAGACTGATAATATTCTTTAATTTTTAAGTATATATGTATATGTTTTTTTTGTCAATAGAAATAAATATTCTGGACACCTTTTAGTGTTGATGTTTTTTCAAAAAGTTATAAAAAATAAAGTTATAAAATATCTAAACAAAATGAAACTATAATACAAGAATGAGAGACGGGGAGTACTCTTTAGCTTTTATGTATATATGCATATGTTTTTTTATTCTTTGTGAATAGACATAAATATAAAGTTAGAAATATAAAGTTAGAAAATAACTAAACAAATGAAAGTATAATAAAGAAATGAGGGGAGGACAATACTCTTTAAATTTTATGTATATATGTAAGCGGGAAGAGTCAAACCCAAGACCTTGCCAAACCTAAAGTTCTGATACCATGATAAGTAACCAACTCCTCTAAAACCTTAAGGTGATAGAGAGGCACCCACAATTGGTGATGTTCACTTTGGGCCTAAGCCCATGGAACCCGTTTGAGCCCGTAAACCAGAGTCCGTATGGCTTGGGTCCGTGAGCCCGTGGACAAGCCCGTGTCCAAGCCCGCCCTATTCTCGGTCTGGGCCGGATGGTGGAAATGATGCACGGGCCGGGCCAAAGCCCGCGGATCTTTGGGTCCGTTTGGCCCCTCTTTTTTTTTTTTTTTTTTTTGGGTCAATGACTTAGATGCTCACTGTCACTGAGTGACTTAGGCAGGCTTGGCTAGTTGGCTGGCTATGTGAGTACTCCCTCCGTCTCTCTTTAATCTACAAAAATTACCCATTTGGTTGTCCCACTTTAAACTTTGACCAATAATTTGAAGAAAAATAATGATGCTAATAAAATTTTTAAAATTGTTATTGTATCACGTTTAATACTAAACTAACTAACTATTTTTAGATTTTCATTAAATATGTTTTTTTTTTTTTTTTTTAAAAAAGTGACAAAGTCCGTTTGGCCCGTGAACCTTTTGGTCCGGACCAAACGGACGAGCCGGACCCAACTGAAAACGACGGGCCAGGCCGGGTTTTTATCCATCCGGGGAAGGGCCGGACCGGTCAAGCCCGTTAAGCCCGCGGACATGAGCTAGGGTGGGCCGGGCCGGATAACCCTTTTGAACATCACCACCCACAGTGTATATCATGCTTAGATATTAACAATACCAACAAAATTTTGACAAATCATTTTATAAGCCACATTTTGTAACATTTTTTTGTGACTTTATATTTACCATGTGAGTAAACGTGCAAATTATGATTATTGTTGAACTCTATCCGTCTCGAAAAGATAGTCTTTGATTTTCAAAATCAATTAAATTGAGGTTTAACTAACACAAATTACTAATTCAACCATCCATTAATATGAAGCCGTAATACTTACATACGAACATGCTCCCTCCGGTCCAAAATAACTGTCTTTTTTTGCATTTGCACAACTCTTAAGAAATGTAATAATTATCATGACTTAGTGACAAAAGTTTCAACTTTACCCCTATTAAGTGTGCAACTTTCTTACATTAATGTCTCACACTAAGATAATTAATAAAAGAGAACAAGTTTCAATGCAAGGATAAGAGAGACATTTAGCTCAAAAATGACAATTATTTTGGACCAAAATTTTGGTCTAAAAGTGACAGTTATTTTGGACCGGAGAAAGAAAAAAAAAACACTACTAGAACAACTTCATTAAATTAGTAAAACCCTAGATATCATAACTACTCGTCATAACCAATTTCTTTCAAGATCTTCTGAATTTGGGCTGGGGAGAGCCCGGCGCGGGTGCCGGCACGTGCGGCTATAGTGCAGAGACACAGGCGGTAAGCCGCTTGGTCAACGCCATCGACAAGCTTGTTAGATTCCCAGGGCCGGCCCAAGGGGTGGGCAGTCGCACATGGCCCAAATTTTATAGTTATGTGTATATATTGTATAAGTCATATTTATTAATTATTTTAAAGTAATTTTTTAACACTGATGTTTACTAACACAATTAGTAAAAATTTGCAATCTAAGTATATGTGCGTTAATGTTGCATTAAAACAATTAAACATTGTATATATATATATATATATATACCGAAGCCGCTGACATCAGCAATGCCACATGACATATTCTTGTAAAAAATTTACCCTGCAACTATTACTATTTTTTGTATAATTTCATTTAGTTATTGAGCGTAACAAATTTACATATACCCAATAAATTTAATCATAAAGATGAAGGCGGTGTCAAATTTAGTATTTAATATTTATATACGTCCCGATTTAAAGTACTTTTTTTTTCTCAGCAATGATTCTCTTAATGATTTTTTTTTACCATTTTTTCTTATTTAATTTTGTACTTGCAAAATTTAAAGTTTAAGAATAGATAGAAAGAATATATATGTATTTTTACTAATAAAAGTCAACTTTTTGAGTCAGTCTTACGGAAAACCAGTTTTACACTAAGAGATGTGTAAAACTTATTTTACACTAAGAGAATTTTTTACATCAAAAGATGAAAACAAGTTTTACAAGAAGGCAAGTGTAAAAAAAGTTTTTCTCGAGATTTTCACCAACTTTTTAGAGTGTCATTAAATAAGAAGGTCCTTTATTTTGTACATAAAGAGAATTAAATTGCTATATTAAATATCTGACTATAAAAACTACGAGTAATAAATACAAACAATCTAATATTTATGTTTGTAACATATTTGATTTTTAACATTCAAGATAAGTGTTTATTTTTCAGTTTAAAATATATTTTTAAAAATGTTACATCCTCTGTGTTAGTTTAAAGTTCTCAAATGACATTTAATTATCAATATCAGACATAAAAAATTGGATTTTTTAAATGAGTCACAATTATGAAAAATATGTTTTACATTAAGAGATAAAAAATGAGTTTTTCACAAAAGATGATAAACAAGTTTTACATTAAAGCGAGCATTTAACAAGTTTTTAAGGAAATTTTCACTTTTTAAATAGTGACGTGCTGTGACTTTCGTGACTTTTTTTTATATATTATATGACATTTCTACACATTATCACCATCATCTTTACTATTAGAGTTATTATTGAAATTATAACTTTTAATAGCTTTACAATTATTTTACTAAATTATATTTAAAATTTTATTATCATTATTGTTATTTGTGCAAAACACGTACATCGCACTGTTTAAAAAAAAACAGTCGATTACAAAAAAAAATACTAAACAAATAATATTAAAGACCCTTAAATTTGACTTCGCCCCAGACCCATAAACTGTTAGGGACGGCCCTGTAGATTCCGGCTGGATCATCTTCTCGATAACAGCATTCTGCTTCTTCGCAACCGCCACCGGTGATTCAGTCCAAAATCCTCTCAGCGTCAAAGGAAACTGGATGGAATGTTGATGAAAGCAATCAATTTGACGTAGAAACTAGTACCCTCGATTGTCTCTTCCATTTTCACTCGGCAATATCCAAGCGACTCTTGGACTTGAGGTTTGATATTCTCCATTTTTTGTTTCATGGTCTTGATGAAGGTGCTGAACGGCATTGCTGGTGATAGATTGATTTAGGGTTTTTTCTGTGTGTTTACAGAGTGTGAGTTGAGGGGTGGATGAATGATTCATTTTATATAAGGGTATCTATCTGGCTAGGGTTTTGGGCTTTGGGCTGGGGGAATATTCTATCCATATCTATGTTTTGTCATTTTGTGATTTCTGGTGTATTTTTTGGGTGGTGGGAGTATATTTTATGGGTGGTGGGGCAAGGGTTGTGGGTTAGGAGACCATTTATTTCAGCACGTTAACTCCAGGATGATTGCATTGCAGGAAATCTTTATATATATATATATGAAAATTATGAAAAATATGTTTTACATTAAGAGATAAAAAATGAGTTTTTCATAAAAGATGATAAACAAGTTTTACACTAAAGCGAGCATTTAACAAGTTTTTAAGGAAATTTTCACTTTTTAAATAGTGACGTGCTGTGACTTTCGTGGCTTTTTTTTTATATATTATATGACCTTTCTACATATTATCACCATCATCTTTACTATTAGAGTTATTATTGAAATTATAACTTTTAATAGCTTTACAATTCTTTTACTAAATTATATTTAAAATTTTATTATCATTATTGTTATTTGTGCAAAACACGTACATCGCACTGTTTAAAAAAAAAACAGTCGATTACAAAAAAAAATACTAAACAAATAATATTAAAGACCCTTAAATTTGACTTCGCCCCAGACCCATAAACTGTTAGGGACGGCCCTGTAGATTCCGGCTGGATCATCTTCTCGATAACAGCATTCTGCCTCTTCGCAACCGCCACCGGTGATTCAGTCCAAAATCCTCTCAGCGTCAAAGGAAACTGGATGGAATGTTGATGAAAGCAATCAATTTGACGTAGAAACTAGTACCCTCGATTGTCTCTTCCATTTTCACTCGGCAATATCCAAGCGACTCTTGGACTTGAGGTTTGATATTCTCCATTTTTTGTTTCATGGTCTTGATGAAGGTGCTGAACGGCATTGCTGGTGATAGATTGATTTAGGGTTTTTTCTGTGTGTTTACAGAGTGTGAGTTGAGGGGTGGATGAATGATTCATTTTATATAAGGGTATCTATCTGGCTAGGGTTTTGGGCTTTGGGCTGGGGGAATATTCTATCCATATCTATGTTTTGTCATTTTGTGATTTCTGGTGTATTTTTTGGGTGGTGGGAGTATATTTTATGGGTGGTGGGGCAAGGGTTGTGGGTTAGGAGACCATTTATTTCAGCACGTTAACTCCAGGATGATTGCATTGCAGGAAATCTTATATATATATATATATATATTAAAGTTGGTGAAGAGAGCCATGGTGTTACCATGTGAACAAGTCATGGGGAAAGAAAGCATTTGGTGATGCCACATCAATTCCACCCTAATAAATAATTGACTTTTCATTTTTTTTTCTATTAGCTAATAGTATTAGATAATAGTATTAGTTACTATATAGGGTAACTATTATGATAAATAATAATTATAATAGTAAGAGTTACTATAATAGTTAACTTATACTTATAATAGTAATAGTTACTATTATAGTTAACTAATTGTATTGTAGTTACTATTATAGTTAACTATTGTAGTTATTATTATAGTTAACTTATACTTATAATAGTAGTAGTTAACTATTGTAGTTACTATTATAGTAAACTATAAATAGTTAACTATTAATATTTAATTATTTATTTTAACAATTATATTTACTATTAATAATAATTATTATAGTTATCTATTATACAATTATTATGATTTAATATTAACTAATACTATTAAATAAAAATATAAAAGAAATAAAAGATACTAAAATTGGTAAATTAGTTTCCCATGCAGAGCACGGGTTCCCCACTAGTTTGAATTTAATTCATAAGCTAATATACTCATGTACATAAATGTTCCAGCACTCCATAAGCTATTTAGTATTTCCCAATAGCATGGACACCAAGTTTTGTTACCAGGCCCGATTTTGGGTAAGTGCAAGCAGCACAGGGCCCAATAATTTTGGGAGCCCCAATTTTTTAATTTTTATATGTATATATATATTAAAGACCAAAAAATTCTATGTAATTCGACTGTCCCAACGGTTAAGTCGCTTGATAGCAAAATCCTCTCATCCAGCTTGCCCGAGTTTGAGTCTGCCCCTTAGCATTTTAAATTTTCAATTCCTCCTACTTGGCCTCTACTCTCTCTTTTTATTTTCATTTTTGGGCTTCTTTATTCCTCCTACTTGGCCTCTACTTTCTCTTTTTATTTTCATTTCTGGGCTTCTTTTCTTTTATTAGGCATTTTCTTATAGTATTATGTTTATTGGGCTTTCCTCCCACTTTTTGAATTTCTCTCTTTTCATTTTCATTTTCATTTTCATTTTGTGGACTTCTTTTCTTTTATTAGGGGCTTTTCTTATATTATATATTTTTGAGCTTTCTTCCCACTTTTTTAAGTTTAGTAGGTTAATCTATTTTTTTCAAACATTAACTAAAAAATTTAATTTCTTTTGATAATATATTTTTATTTTAATGAATTATTTATTTATTACTTCAACATTGTTGCATCATTTCTGTAAATTTTATAAAAACTAAGGGCCCCACTTTCATGTTTAGCTCAGGGCCTCTGTTATTATTGAGACGGGCCTGTTTGTTACTACAACAATTACAGCGTGAACCAGCCCCGACACTTTTGCAAGAACTGTCAGCGATACTGGACAGCTGGTGGGACCATGAGAAACGTTCCTGTGGGTGCCGGTCGTCGTAAGAACAAGGCTTCAGCTCCTTCACATTACCGTCAAATAACTGTTCCAGAAGCTATGCAGCACAATGGTCTGGTGACAGATGTAGCGAGTGGATTACACCAGCAGCCTATCATCAAGGTGAATGGCACTGTCTGTACATTCGGCTCTGACTCACCCTTTGCGAGTCAATGGCTTCGGTTTTGAATATTGCTGAAAAAAGTATAAGCCAAAATGGCTTTCAGAAGAAGACGGATTGAATGAGTAATAGAGACAAGCATTCAAATGTTGAAGAAAAGAATCACCCTCCCCTGCTCTGCAAGCCAATCCGGCAGCATTGTCTAGGTCACGTAACTTCCAGGAGACTTCTTAGGGTGGGTGTAGCCAGGGGCGGACGCACGTTAAGCTCTGGGGGGTTAATTGACCCCCCCTGACTTTCCCCTTTATCCTACATTGGCTCCTTTAAAATTTTTAAAATTATAAGTTTAACCCCCCCTGAGAAAATTCATTTAACCCCCCAAGAAATTCAATTGATCCTCCCAAAATTTACATTAACCCTTGAGTATATAAACTCAATTTACACACAAATACCTCCACATATCTTTTTAGTACGTCGTTCGCCTGCAGCGCAGAATTTCAATTGCGATTTCTGATTTTAGAGCGACGGAGCGAGGGTCGGAGAGAAGGACGATCTCCCTCCAGCGGCGCAGCCACAGACCCTCCACCGTTGCCGCTTTGAACAGGACCACAGGTACTATTCTCTCCTTTATCGGTTCCTCCTTACTCAAATTCGAAATACCTAAATTTATCAAAAATAAAATAAAATAGGGTTTCATTGTTTCATAATCCATTTTTTCTTTAATTTTATTGATTTCGATAATTTTATTGATTTCGAAAGTAATCTCAAATCAATGTATTATTCATGGGCTTATGTGTAATGTGTATGTGCCATTTTTTTATTTTTTTTTTGATAAATAAAAGATGAGGACCACTTTAATCTTTTAATTTTGGGATGAAATTGGAGTTTCAATGTGAATGTAAAATTTGTACCTATGTAAAGAACGTGAAGAGTTACAGAATTCCAGATTTGTAATTTAAGGTTAAAAATTCAAAATTAAACATACTGAGAGAAGCAAGAGATCCATGAAATAATAATAAGGGTAAATTTTTGTCCCAATGAAGATAAATGAATAAGGGAAAATTCATGACCATCACTTTGGGGTGCCTTACAGTGTGTTTTCTTGAGAGAACCAATAGAAGGGGATGGGAGGAAGAACGAAGGAGATGAGAGGAACTTGCGGTGTTCACCGGTAGTGGTCGAAGGAACATACTATAACTTTGTTTTAAATTTGTTACTTCCACTATTTTAAGATGAATTGCTCTTGTTTGTTTGATTAAGAGCAAATTAAGTTATTTATTTTGAGACAAAGATAGTAGTATAAAACATTATTTTTCTGTCTCATAATAAATCTAGTATGCTTTTCAGTTTTTATTCGTTTTTGTGGATATGTAACAATGTTTTTTGTTCAAATTCAGTTGGGATTTCAAGATGTGATTGTTTCGTATTGAAAATAGACTCCTTCTCGAGATTTGAAAAGATCACGTGGGTTGGCTATGTCTGCGTCTAAAGCGAATGAGGCTTCCCGTCCCGGAGGTTAGAAACTATGAACTATAATTTTGTTAAATATTAAGTCTTTTATCGTTCCTATTACATGATTATGCCGGTAGCCTTCTTATTGTGTTTGTGTATGGATGATGTTGGTCTGATTTTTGTTTGTGGCCTTTCTCGCGTTTTATATAATTTTTTGACCCCCCTCACCGTAAATCCTGGATACGCCCCTGGGTGTAGCTGGTGACTACATAAATTGTTCTTCAAATTTTGTCAGCAAGCCAATCGGGCAGCTCTGTAAGTTTTTTCCTATCTCTCATATGTAAATTTGCAACCAGAAAGAAGAGAGATGGGTTTGTTTGACCAAGCGGCCACTGATTTGAGATTTGTGGGTCTAAACTTGGATTAGTTGCGTTTTGATTTGAATTATACATTTGATGTCCTTGTACATATTTATTAGCGAGACGTAGAACCGTGTGTTTATACCATATTATGTAAGCAGTTATATACTTTTAGATACAGAATTATGAAGAAGCCGTCTTCATATAATTGTGATCATATTTGACTTATTGTCGTCGTAAATCTTTGGTAGTGTTCATATGAAGATTGTGTCAATCAGATCCAGCTATATTCTGAAGTCAGAACCGCTTCTTGCTCTTAAATTATTGCTCAAAATTCATTCGTAGTAATAATGAAAAAAAAGGGAATAACTTTTTGGGAGAGAGGGAGTATTTGAAAGTAGGATCCTTATTAAGCACCTTAGTAGGGCAAGATTACCCCTCAATGCTTTTTGTTAAAATTTGTGTAGAAAAGAGAAATCTAATGCAACTAGGAGTATTTGTTTAAGGTGTTCGTGAATCCCACATAGCTAAGACCAAAGTCCAATAAGAGAATGGTGAGTGAGTGAGAGACAGAGAGAGAGAGAGAGAGAGAGAGAAGCAAGGCTTTGAATGAATTATAGTCCTTTTTCTTTTTCTTTTTTGACAATGTCCGAGCCAGAAAGAGGCGAGGAGAGGGACGAACCCTAGTGTTGACCGAAAGTGAGGCTTGGTTTTACCACTGGGCCACTCCTTTGGGGACAAGTATAGTCTTTTGTTTGTTCCCTATTTGTTTTACAGCACCAATTTCTCCTTTTATGTCCCACTCTTATACTATTTTTCTAAATTGCCCCTCAAAATGTTTGAATTTAAACTAGGCGTGAAATGAAATGTTAGCACAATCTATTTGTACTTAATAAGGTTTTCTTAAAGGGCAACCAATGTTACTCTTTAGTTTGGATGGACCAAAAAGGAATACCCATCTCTTCTATCATGAAGGAGTTAGCCAAATACATATGGATTGCACCTTTTCTTAGATATTTGCGGAAGATTTTAGGCGAATGACCAAACGGTGCAACGTACTTTCACTTTGTTTACACCAAGTGCAACGTACTTTAAAGTTACCACATAATGCAACGTAATTTCCAATTTTGTTTCAAATAATGCAATTTTCGTTTCAAATAATACAACGTACATTTTAGTACGTTGCATTATTTAAAACGGAAATTGCATTATTTGAAACAAAATTGAAAAGTACGTTGCATTATGTGGTAACTTTAAAGTACGTTGCATTTAGTGTAATCTAGGGGTGTGGTACGTTGCATCAAAATGTATTTTTCCCAAGATTTTAGTGATGCAAAACCAAGGGGGGGCTGTTTTACTATGGGCCGACATGTCTTAATCTCACCGTTTTGGCAGGGCCAAACCCCAACCAAGCTTGATCCACTCCGATCCATAATCATATAATAGTATATCAGTGTGTTGACTTCTTCTTCTTCTTTTTTTTTTTTTTTACTTAAATTGTTACCATATTGCTGTTAAAAGAGGCAGTAGCTAACAATGTAAACGTTACCATTTGTAAGTGGATAGAAACTTTTTTTTCTCTCCTATGTCTTCCGTATACTCCCTCCGTCCCAGCAGAAGTGAGAGTTCTTTCCCTTTTGGTCCGTCCCACCACAAGTGAGACTACCCAAAATGGAAATGTTTTAATATATTTATATTCCCACTCATTCTCTCTTTTCATTTTCCACCACTCAATTTATTCAACCAACACTACCATTTACCCACTCATTCTCTCTCTTCATTTTCTACCACACATATACTCCTTTGTTCTTAATCTCCGAGCGGGACCTCTAGTCCTACTTGTGGTGAGACGGAGGGAGTATATATTGTGCGTATTTATATATATCAACATTCATAAGGATGTATACTTATAGTGGATGACCATACTTGTTCTGATACCTTGCAGTTGAGAAAGTTACAAGAAAATGGATGGAAGCCCAGATGGTTCAAACAAGATAACGAAGAGGGAACTTTCCGTTATGTAGGTGGCTACTGGGAAAAACGGGATGAGGGGCATTGGAATAGTTGATCCGCTATATTTGGTGACTTCAGCAAAGACCTTGTTAATTCCTTAACAGGGTTCTAATTTTCCCCCCACCCCCGGTAACTACTATATTTTCACCATGCCACATGCCATGCCATGATACTACTCCCTCCGTCGCTAAATGAATGTCAATTTTATAGAAATCAAAAAGACAAATCCGACTTCCTAGAACCCTAGCTACTCTTTGGCAGGTACTGAACTTTTGTCCAAACTGAATGTCTTTTTTATAGAAAAACTGTCCCTAAATGTTTTTTAAACCATTTTTTCTTTCTATTTTGGAGTACTTAGTTAGTACTATTAAGGTTGAGTACAGTAACTGATCAGGCAAGAGTCATTTGTATATACCGGTGGCAATACAAGCAGTGGCGGACCCAGAAATTTTTCACAAAGGGGCAAAATGGCATAACACATTTAAAGGGGGCAAAAATAAATACTAATGCATTTATTTTTTTAAACAAAGGGGGACAAAGTCTAAAATATTACACTAATATTCCAAATCTTCAAAAAAAAATTACACTAGTATTTTTTATTTTTTTTTCAAAACAAAGGGGGCCATTGCCCCCAATAGCCATAGGGTAGGTCCGCCCCTGTTTTGTTTAGTTTTGACTTTCCATGTTAAATCACAAAATCTTGGGGAAACCTGTTTTACACTAACTTAGTGTAAAACGTGTTTTTAAGTCGGTGGCAAACTTGTAAATATTTGCTTGCGCAAAAAACCGGTGGCATTGATGTAAATAACTGGAACTCATGAAAACTCACCAGGCACTTTTCGAAACTGTAGGAGACATTTTTCAATATTACAGCAGGCAAATTTTAACGCTAGAGAAAGCACATGTTTTGACATGCCTGCTGGGTTTTTTTTTTTTTTTTTAAAGTGCCAAAAAAAAATGCCTTCTCTAAGGTAAAAAAGTGTCTGCTTGAGTTTTAAAACATGTTTTTTTTTTTTTTTTCAAGTGCCAAAAAAAGTGCCTTCTCTAAGGTAAAAAAGTGTCTGCTTGAGTTTTAAAACATGCCTGCTGGAGTTTTTTTTTTTTTTTCAAAGGCCAAAAAAAGTGCCTTCTCTAAAGTAAAAAAGTGTCTGCTTGAGAAAACATGGCTGCTGGTTTGTTTTTTTTTTTTTTTTTTTTCAAGTGCCAAAAAAATGCCTTCTCTAAGGTAAAAAAGTGTCTGCCGTGAAACCCAAAAAAAGTGTCTGCTGTAAAAATATTGAAAAATGCATCCTACATTATCAGAAAGTGCCTGCCCAAGAACCTTTCTTTGAGGAAAACACGTTCTACACTAAGCTAGTGTAGAACGCGTTCTACGCAAGAACGACTCATGTTAAATAATTAGTCGATTTTGTCTGGGGCTTGCTAATTAAAAGCCGAAAGGTTGTGTTTTCATTTAATGAGTTGAAGCTTTTTATCTCTAATTCTCTACGTTTTTGTATGTATTTGTATATTTTGCTTGCTTAGTCTTAATTTAATTTTGATCGAAAATGATAATTAGACATAATCAGGCCCGACGATCAATCAGTGCATCTTATGCAACAACACAAGATCCAAAATAATTAAAGGTTCCCCATTTTTAGTCCATGTCAGTTGCAACTTGCAACTCAAACGCCGCTTCATTCTTTCACCTTTTTTCATCTCCACTAACTCCTCGACATAAACCCCGTCAAACGGCAACTCAAACCCCACTCCACCTTTCACTTTTCTTTTTTAATCCGTCCAAAACAATATATCCACTTTAAAAAATAATAAAGAATCTTTATTATTTCTCTGACTCATTCTCTCTCATATTTTATTTTTATACTCATAACACTAATCAACTTATTATTTTTTCTCACTCATTTTCTCTCACACTTACTTTTATATTCACAATACTTACATCACTTTCACAATTTTTCAATCCCTATGCAAATAAGATGGTAGACTTATACTTTGAAAAGCAATGCTAGGGGCACAAAATAATGTTACAAAAAATATGCTCACGAAATGAAGTGATATTTTATTGGTTGCATTGATAATGGATCTGTCACACTCTAAAAAAAACATCAATATAATTATTACGCGTATGATTTTGTGAGCAAGATTGTGTAACTTTTTTGTACTCTTAATATTATTCTACTTTAAATAATTAAATATTTCTTAAACAATTAAATTGTTTAAAACACATAAAAAATTTACTCAATAAATATTGATTGTATTTTGTGTGAAAAGTAGGAAAACGACGAACGGAAGGACTAAGGAGTAGTAATTCCTACGAGTCTATGGAGATATCATAGAGCGGCTGGGAGAAGTGAAAGTATAAGCTTTTCGAGGTTCATATTAATGATGAGGCTGATGTCATCAGGTCAAATCAGATGTGTTTTCCCAAGGATAAATTTGACTTTGTGCAATTTGTGTCAAATCGTTATAAAGAATGTTCCAACATGCATCTATGACTTAGATCTCCCATTTACGCCATTTGACAAAATAATTCATCTGTTTCAAAATAGGGTTAATTGTAGTTTAGGGCCTGAACTCAGTATAGTGTTTTCAAGGAGGGATCCAACAAATTATTTCTGCAGACCATGGCTCAATACGTCTTTTTTTCATCAATCTAAGGCTTTTTGACGGAAATCGTTAAAAATCTTGTTAAGTACCCATGTGCCGTGCACGTGATAGATGGATTGGTTAGATTGAAGTTCATAATACTTTATAAGGGTTTTAACGCAAATTCATAAATATAAAGGGTGACATTGAAAAGCTCTCCCTCTCAAATATTACACCCAACCCCCATCCCCATCTTCACCCCAAAATCTAATCGGCAGCCTCTTTCCCTCCTCCGGCTTATCCCTCCACAAATTAATCTCCTCCCTTCTCCTCCTCCTCCACCATTCTTCCCAAGGCTCCCTCCTCCTCCTCTCCGCCACCCCTCCCCAAAAACACTCCATCTCCACCTCCCTAACCGAATCCCAAATCAGTCGCACCGACCCAATTGAACCCCCAACCAGTCGCACCAACCCAATTGAACCCCCAACAGATATCACCTCCGTGATGACGCCCTGTGAATCTGGGGTCACGGAGATGGAACTCCTATTTAGCTGTCTCTTGATCCTGATCACAACACAGACAAGAACACCGTTAAGACCAAGGCTGGGTTGGAATCCGGCTTAGGCCCTCGGGTGTGAGAGTAAGATCTCTGAGGAAAACCTAAGTAGAAAGCTCGTGAAAGCCTTGTGTGTGTGAATAGGATAGAGCACGTACCTGGCCCTTGGGGGCGGATAGGAGTATTTATATGAGTAGAAGGAGGAGGTAGGTTTAAGGTACTAACCGCCCTTGTACCGGATGGACACGCGGCAGGTCTTCATTGGTTCGGCCAGGGGAGTGGCTGAGAACGTGGCGTGTTGTCAGGGAATCATGGTTCCACCACCAACCGTTATGGTATGTCAGGTACGAACAGGTAACGTCTGTTGTACGTTTGTGACAGCTGGCTACCGCGGGCTCCGGGCAGAAGCTTGAGTGATCAACACGGGACCCTTAGGATAGCGGGAGGCAGAGCTATCTCGGTTATGGTTATCAGGGAGCCCGGAGTTCTCGGGCTTGCTCGCTTGCGGGCTTATCCGGTTCGGTGAAGTCGAACTCGCTTGTACTGGCTTTGAAACGGGTCCGGTCCGGTCTGTGATGCTCGGTCTTATCGCTCCGGACTCCCTGCCCATCAACGACTCTCTCTTTACACCTCCGGCGCCGGTCACCAGTTGGGCTGATGATGGGAGTAGATAAACAGAGGAGGAAGAATGGGAGTTTTAGTTTGCTGGGTTTTTCTTCGGTTTTTTTTTTTTTTTTTCCTTTTTTTCTTTTTCAATTCAGATTGTGCTTGCCATGGTTGAATAATTCTTCATTGTCTGGTTAGGGGGGCAATCACCTACTCTCTTCCAAGTGCTTCCCTCGTCAGATCTTCGCCGGCATTGGAATAAGTTTTGTATGAGGGCCTGTGAAAAACGATGGAGTTAAAAAATTGGTTGAGATTTTGGTTTCAATCTCAAGGATTTGATTTCTAGTCCAGGCATTTTGATAAAATAGAACGGAAACTATGTAAAGTTCTTGAATTTTTCTTTTAACCGGAATTTTTTTTCTGATCAACGGGTAATTTTTTCGGCAATTGATAAATTTTTCGGTCATGTGTAAATTTCGCGGCAGCCGTCGGTGACCGTTCTCGAAGACCGGCAGTCATTTCCGGCAAGCATGGAGATCACAGTTGGTAGTTTCCAATTTCCATGTTCTTAGAAATTTAAGAATTTTTAGAGTTAAATAATATATTTAATTTTGAAAGAATAAAAGGATTTTATAAATGATAAAGATTCATTTTTCAATGTTAAAAAAACAATTCATTTATTTATCCATTTAAATTTAAAATTTAAAAGTATATCAATATAATAATAGAGAAAATTACCATAGGGTCCCTCATCCTAAGCCTAACTACCACCTAGTCCAACCTAACATTTTCATCTACAATCTAGTCCAACCTAATATTCTTATTAACCACCTAGTCCATTAAAATTATTAAATCCCGAAACTACCCTGCTATAAATAAAACCCTACCCCCCTCCCCCTTCACGCAGTCACACACGCACGCACACACACTCTCTCTCTAACCTTCCCCGGCGACCCTCCCTTCCTTCTCCGGCGACCCTCCCTCCCTTCTCCGGCGACCACCCCTTCCCTCCCCGGCGACCACACCCCTCCCCTAACCTCGGCGACCCACCTCCCGTCACCGGCGCACCATTTCTTCTCCGTCATCGGCGGGTTTCAAAGCTAACGACAAAGACATCCCGGCGAGTCGATTTCAACCGGCGACCCCACCCCTCCCCTAACCCCGGCGTCCCACACCTCCCCTAGCCCCGACGACCTTTCTCCCGTCACCGGCGCACCTTTTCTTCTCCGTCACCGGCGAGTCGATTTCAACAGATCTGATTCTCTCTCTTTCAGATATAGATCTATCTCCCTCCATTTCTCTCTCACCGTCGAAAAATTCCGGCCAAGATGCCAAAATCTGAATCAAAAACAAAAAACTGCACCTCCAGAATTCGGACTGTAAAAACGCGATTCCCGATGATTGAACCGTTGGATCGTCTTCAAATTTCTGGAGGGAGTTCGCAACACCTAAACGCTACTTTCCACCGTTGGGATCTTCCAAAATATGTCCGGTGCCGGAGATATGGCCGACGGCCGAACTGGAATAAACCCAAAAAAAATCGCTACCCCTATCTCCGGCGACATTCTACCTAACCTCGGCGACCCTCCCTCCCCGACCCAAATGTGTCCCTCACCCTCTCAACCCAACAAGCTCCAGCCGGCCAACTGTTCAGATTCAACCAAATCGCCCAGAATGAAAAAGGGATTCCACCCAAAAATGCTTCTACCCCTAAGAAAAGATTTATAGATCTCTTAACTTGTGGAAAGATGATAATCTCTTTCATGCATTATTAGAAGAAGTGCGAACTTACAATTGCGAACAATTGCGAACTTACAATTGCGAGCTTACAATTGCGAGCTAACATTTGTTATTGGAACAATTGCGAACTTACAATTGCGAGCTAACATTTGCGAACTTACAATTGTGAACTTACAACTGTGAACTTGTTAGAAGAAGTGCGAACTTACAATTGCGAACTTGTTTTTGGAACAAGTTCGAACTTGTTATAGAAACAATTGCGAACTTGATTTTGGAACAAGTGCGAACTTGTTATTGAAACAATTGCGAACTTGTTCTTGGAACAATTGCGAACTTGTTTTTGGAACAAGTGCGAACTTGTTCTTGGAACAAGTGCGAACTTACAATTGCGAACTTACAACTGTGAACTTTTTCTTTTAAACAAATAGTAATTTTTTTTTATAAATGTGAATTTGTTCTTGGAACAAGTGCGAACTTGTTTTTGAAATAATTGCGAACTTACAATTGCAAACTTACAATTGCGAACTTACAACTATGAACTTGTTCTTGAAAAAAAATAGTTTTTTTTTTTTTTTAATGTTTGAATTTGTTCTTGGAATAACTGTAAACTTGTTTTAGAACAATTGTGAACTTGTTCTTAAACAACTGTGAACTTACTGATTAGTTCACAGTTGTTTGGTCGCCGGAGTTGGTGGTCGCCGGATTCGATTGTGTTCTTAGTAGTTTTGTTGACAACTGTGAACTTACTGATTAGTTCACAGTTGTTTGGTCGCCGGAAATGGTAGCCGGAAAATGGTCGCCGGAAAATGTTGGCCGGAGGTGGTCGCCGGAAATGGTGGCCGGAATATGGTCGTCGGAAAATGGTGGTCGGAGGTGGTCACCGGAAAACGGTGGACGGAGGTGGGTGCCGGAAAACGGTGGTCGGAAAATGGTGGCCGGAGGTGGCCGCCGGAAACCGGTGGCCGGAGGTGGTGCCGGAAAATGGTGGCCGGAGACGGTGGCCGGAAATGGTGACCGGGAAATTTTGCCGGAAATGGTCGCCGGAGACGGTGGTCGGAAATGGTCGCCGGAAAATGTCGCCGGAAAAGGTGGCCGGAAAATGGTGGCCGGAAAAAGGTGGCCGGAAAAAGGGTGCCGGAGGTGGTGGTCGGCCGAAGGTGGTGGCCGGTCGGTCAAAGTTGTTGACCGGTGAGAAGGTGAGAGGTTGAGGAGGGAGGGGTAATCATGTAATTTCCAGTCATTTAGTAAGGGCATTCATGCCCTTTTAATATCCCTTGGACTAGGTGGTAATATTGAAAATACCTTGGACTAGGTGGTAATTTAGATTCTAATGAGGGACTAAATGGGATTTGCCCCATAATAATTAATGTCAATATTTATTTTAATAATTATTAAATAAGTATTTACTGTAATTTACTTATAGTTTGATTAATTACTAATATTATTAATATTAAGATTTATTTGCTGAAAAAACAGATCTCAACCCTTTATATATTTGAATTTTCATTAAAACCCTTATAAAATATTGTGAACTTCAATCTAACCATTCCATCCATCACGTGCACGGCATATGGGTACTTAACAAGATTTCTAACGATTTCTGTCAAAAAGCCCTAGATTGATGAAAAAAAGACGTATTGAGCCCTCGTCTGCAGAAATAATTTGTTGGAGCCCTCCTTGGGGAACACTATGCTGAGTTCAAGCCCTAAACTGCAATTAACCCTTCAAAATATCAAACTATTTGTTGGTTTAATCTTGAAATTTAACCAATTCTCATTAGTTTTATTAGGATTCAATATTTTATTGTTAGGTTTCTTTCATGTTTGTTGTTATGGATGGCAATTTGACCGAACCGGATCCGAACCTGAAGCCGATCCGCCCCGAAAAAATAGGGTTCAGGTTGTAATTTTCATGATCCGAGCGGGTTAGGGTTTTGATATTGACCCGCCGTGATCCGACCCGACTCGCACCCTCATGTACAAAGTCAAGATATTATGTTAGTTAATCATATCATATGTAGTTTGATTTATTTTTATAGTTGTTTTTTTAGTGAGGTTTGATGATTTTAAACTAATTTCTATAACTAATTAAAATTTAACCTTATACATAGATTTGGCCCAAGCAAATATGAGCAAAATTTTTATAATTTTGTACGCTTCGGATCGGGTTCGGGTCACACCTTTTGACATTAGGGTCGGGTTCGGTTTTGGTGAAATCCGCCCCGAACCCGACCCGTTGCCATCCCTTTTTGTTGTGAAATGAATTGGTGTTTAGTTAAGGGCAACGCTAGGGGCACAAATAAAGTTCACAAAATGATTGATACAAAATGAGGTGTCGATATTTTATTGGTTATATCAATAGTGGAATCGGCACACTCTAATTAAAAATACCATTAAAATTTGACACATCATTTTGTAGACCAAATTTTATAGCATTTTTTGTTACTTTATACTTACCCTTTAGTTAATTGATAAATTTGCATAAAGCCTTATACTCCATCCGTGTTTTTAGTCTGTTCACTTTTTGCCATTTTTTGTGGCCCATTTGATTGTTCACACTCCCAAAGAGGAATGTTTATATTATTATTTATTCAATGGGACTCACTTGTCATACTCACAACAACTATCCCACTCACAATTTCAACCCCACTCACATATCACATCATACTTTTCATACTCACAACACCCACTCAACTACTAATATAAAACATTTTTCCTTAAAACCCGTGCATTGGTCAAAGGGTGAACAAACTAAAAAGACGGAGGGAGTATATCCTTTGACCTAGTAATGGGAAGGAAAAAAGTCAATAAGACATGAAAATCCCAAACAAAATTATTCCCACTTTCTTTTTTTCCTATTTTTAAATAGAAATTGATGAATAGTATTTTGCATGTGAAAATCTCAAGAAAAACTTGTTTTACACTTTGTTTAATGTAAAACATGTTTTTCATCCTTTAATGTAAAATAAAATCTCTTAATATACAACAAGTTTTACACATCTTTTAGTGTAAAACAAGTTTTTCTTAAGAATGCCTCATTTTGCATACTTTTGTCTTTATAATGTTTGTGTTATTAAAAGAAAAAAACAACTCACTTTTTAGACAGTTGCATAATGAATAGTGTTATGGACAATAATACCCCCACCCCACTTATATTATTTACTCCTCTTTTAATGTTTCTTTAATAAACTACTCTTATTCTAATATAGAGGGAATACAATTTTTTGTCTTCAATATAATACATATCACAAACTATTCTAATAGGCAATAAGTTTGAGATAAAACTCTGTATTGAAAGAGAAATTAACCTAAAAAGTTTGACATGTCAATTACACTAATATTGAAGAAGTGAGTGAGGTTGACAAGTGGAGCCCACATTTTTTACTATTTTCAAAAAGGATGAAGCATTTAACGGGACACCCATTTAGGTAAAAAGTGAAGCTTCAAATGGGACGGAGGGAGCGTGTAATAGTAAACTTAATACATTGGAGATCTATGAGGTGTACTTTTTCTACGATTCATCGGCATAGCTTCTTCCGTGGTAGTCATAAAAGTTGGTGTGCCACAACATCTAGGCGTTCGCTTTTTCTTCGAGATTTCAATTAAGTTGCGATTCCTATTTGACATTGAATTATGCACTTTGCGCCTTGAATCTTTTACAATATGATTATCGTACGTAGGTTTGGATGCAAAGTGAAGCTTCTCATTTCCACTTTCTTCAATGGGGTAAGCTCCGATCTGTAATTAAAACCAAATATGTGAATTGCTATGCATAATATATTGTGCAATGGATGATTTTTTGAAATTCTATATAATGTTATTCTTTATTACTCCTTCTGTCCCGTTTTAAGGTTATTACTTTCCTTTTTAGTATGTTCTAATTTAAGGTTCTTACTTTGTTTTATTACCTAAAATGGAAAGCGGGACCTACTTGTCATTCTCACAACAAAAACTCCTCATCCACTTTCTCTCTCTCACTTTACTTTTCATACTCACAACATTTTTTTTTTTAATCTCCGTTCAAAGTCAAACTAGGAACTTTAAATTGGTTCAAACAAGTGAACATTATAGGAAACAATTGATTCCTTGGAGGTAAATAAGAAGTCACCGGTTATAAGTGGAAATTTTTGATTAGGCAATGCAAATTAGCAACTTATGCCTGAAATTAGGGTTAAGAAGAATGAAAAAAAGTAGTGGCCCAAAATGGCAGTTTACATGGGAAGAAAGTTAACTGAAATCATTTGTTAAGGCGATTTACTTAATTTAATTTTAGTTAGTTGAATGGCAAATTTGAATATTTATGAATATTTATGGCTTATAATTAACGTGTCAAAGTCGAGTGAGAATGTTGAATACATTTTGAAACTAACTAATCTGAACAATTGTAAAAGTTGGGAGGCCAAAATAGTGTAGTTTTGACTATTTTTGTCCTCCGCCCTATAACAAAAGATTTTTTCTCTCCATTTTAGGTGTCTCATTGAAAAGTCTTATTACCTAAAATAGAAAATTTATATTACTTATTTATTTATGAAACTCATTTGTCATATTCACATCACTTAATTTTAAAATAGATTTTTATTTTAATTCCCATTCCAAAATTGAAATGGATTGTTTCTCATGGAACACAGCAGTGGCGGAGCTACCCCTATGGCAGAGGGGGCAACTGCCCCCATTGATTTTAAAAAAATAAAATTTTACTAGTGCAAAATATACAAAATTTTGGGGTATTTAGTGCAATTTGTTGAAACTTACCTCCTTTGACATAAAAGTAATAATGCACTAGAATTTTTTTTTGCCCCCATTGATGAAAATAGAGCTAATTTTTTTCTTGTGTAATCTTTGCCCCCGTTGATACAAATTCCTAGCTCCGCCACCGGAACACAGTAACTATTTTTGACTTGGGCACATTCTGGAAAACCTAATTTCGAAAGAAAATTGTACAGTAGCAAAGATGCAACAATACATTTTACATACATACCTTGCAAGAAATGGAGCAGAAAAGAAAAGGGGGTTGCAAGCTCCTACCACAGACATTACACAGATTGCCTTTGCCTGAACATTTAGCTTGTTTCTCCACATTTTTGTGTTTTAGATACACCACTTTTGCACTATTTGTAGTGTATGACTGTAAATTCAAAGGAATGAAGTAACTTTCCAATGATTAAAAAAAAAAAAAAAAAAAACTTACACAAGGCGAAGTATGAAACATTTTTTCTAACATGTTTCCTTAGGGCACATTATAAGACTTATATATGGCAGTGAATCTATGTAATTATAGCAATATTTAGTAATATATTAAGATTTTCTAAGTAAAATTGTTATAATTACATAAGTTAACTGCCATCTTGACTCTTGTCATATGCCCTAAAGGCAAGCGTTAGAAAAACCGATTATAAAACTTACTTGAATAAATGAACAGTTAATTAGCTGCTCAGCATCTTCCAAACCCAAAACATCTTCATACATGTATCTTTTTATCTGTACAACAAAAAATAGTATCATAAAATCTAAATTACAAAATTTATATTTATACAATGTTATATACTCTCCGCAGCATAATAACTATCACATTTTCCTTCTAGCTCTGTCCCAAAATAAGTGTAACATCTCTAAGTATGAAAATGGTTTGCACCAAAATTATCTCCAACAGTTTGCTTTAAACCTTGCAACAAAAATGATTATTCTTAAAATAATCCTTCTTTATTCTTATTTGTATTTCCATCTCTAAAATAGAGCCAAGTTTTGGATTGCTGTTGGAGTGCCCTTTGCACCAAATACACTGAAATACTCATCTGTCTTAGAAAATTAGTCTTTTTTTTTTTATTTTTTTATTGTTATTGCAAATGAATTTTGAGAAATAGTTTAGGGTACTTTTAATAGTCTTAACGAAAATTTACAACTTGTTATTGATACACCATTATAAATACTATCAATACTTTTAAATTCTCATTAGAGAATTAACAGTAGCTTAAATCATTTCTCAAAGTTTATTTTTAGTAATAACGAAAAATAAAAGAGACTAAGAGAGGAAATATAGTGTTTTGCAGCTCTATGTGGGAAATGGGCTTATTAGCAAAATTAAGCTTAATTAACCTTCAAGATGTGATGAGCATGATGAGAGTCCACACAGTTTGTGCATAGACTGGTAGTACAGTCCATGCAAAATCTATTTTTTTCACATTTTTTCTCATTCTCGTGAATAACACAAGCTTTGAAAAAACTTTCTCCAAGAAGAGCTTCAAGCTTAGTAGCATCAACACAACAATTTTCACTAGCCTGTAAAAAAAAAAAAAAAAAAAAAAAAAACACAAATTAATAGATTAACTAGAAACAATATATATACTAGTAGTAATCTTACCAACCAATATCATAGAACTAATAACTAACTACTCCCTCCCTCCGTCCCATTTCAAATTACAAAATTTGCCATTTTTTAGTTGTGCTATAGAAATTGCAAAATCCAAAAATGGGACGGAGGGGGTATATGGAAATGATCCAAGATGTTTACCATTTCTTTTTCTTTTTCTTCTCTTCTCTCCTTTTCTGTTTTTTGACTTTGCTACAAAATTTCCTTCTCTATAAGTTCTAACAGGGTAAGATATATTGTGTATGCATGGGAGAGATGCATATAAGGTCACTATATATAGACAGAGAAAGCCATGAACCGTGTACATTACTTAAAAAGTTTGACAAGTCAACTGCGACATTTATTATAATACCTGACACCTTCCAATTCCAATGAGTCAATTTTCTCATGAATAAGACCATGGACATGGACATAGCCAACACAAAATCAAGAATGAATCTTTTGGCAGTTTTATCTTGAGATGAATTTAAGGCTAAAAGACCTTAAATAAAAGTAAGACATACTTTTGCCTCTCATAGACACACACAAAGAGTAAACAAACTCAGAGATGTAGATATAGAAGCTAGGAGCGGGTCTTTCATTTATGGATTCACAAAAGAGAATGATGATGAGTAGGAGGTTTGGTTTGGATAGGGTGGCATTAAGAAAAATTGGACTTGGAAATGCTAAATCAATTTTTGCTCCAATGCTCCACTCAACGGCCTCAATTTAATGATAAAGTCTGAGGTTCCATCCCAAAACCAATTGACTATGGGAGGAGTGACACTGTTTATATAGTCAGGTATTCGCTAGTTAATTCCTTAATAAACGTGCAAAGTCAAATTAAGAACCTTAAACCGAGACGGATGAAGTATAAAACAAGTTTTTCGAAATTTGTATGTTCACTAAAATATGACAAAGTTACCATCAGACGACTATAATTATCATTTTGACTCAATTCTATTTATAAAAAAATATACTTTCTTTGTCCTAAAGTGATTTTTACAAAAAAATTTCGCTATTACTATGAAGGAATTTTGAGCTATAAATTTAGATTGATTTAATTACACTAATGAAAATATAAATTTTGTTATTGATATGCCATCTACAATATTATCAATAACATGTTTTATATTTCATTAGAATAATTAAATCAATCTAAAATTATTAATTAAATTCCTTCGTGTTTCTAGTATTCGTAGTAACGTTGAAAAAAACATGAATTATTTTGGGACGGAGGGAGGGAGTATTTATCTAATTTCTGAGTTTTGCGACTGAGCTGACCGCTCAGTTGAAAAAAGCGTGAACATTATTTTGGGATGGAGGAAGGGAGTACTTATCTAATTTCTGAGGTTCGCGACTGAGCTGACCACTCATTGAAGAATTAGTTGAAAAAAGCGTGAATATTATTTTAGTACGGAGGGATGTAGTATTTATCTAATTTCTAAGTTTTGCGACTGAGCTGAGCGGTCATTGAAGAATTGGTTGGCCCCTCATTGAAGTATAAATCATCATTGCTCTTTTGTCCATGGCCTTAATACAATATCAGAAAGAAATCTTTTGTTGAGTTTAAGTTTTAGATGAATTTAATGGCCGTTTGCCATTTGGACGTCTTTAATTGGTTTTGGGTTGAGGCGTTGCGCGTTACAAGTAGTAATGGTTCGGCTGATTTAATTGACTCCTCGATTGTTGACCTACCCCAATTCATTTACCAAATGAACGATTTTTTCTTTGATTTGTAGTGGCGAAAATTTCGAGAAAAATTTGTTTTACACTTGTTTTAGTGTAAAACTTGTTTTCATTTTTTAATGTAAAATAAAATCTCTTAATGCAAAATAAGATTTACCTATCTCTTAGTGTAAAATATATTTTTAATAAAACCAACTCATTGCTAGAACATTGTTGAAAACAAAAACTCTTTATAGCATGTAGTAGACACCCCGTTATGAACTGACTGTGTACCTCTAAAAATTAAACCATTAATTAACGGTTCGCGAAAATCAAACCATTAATTAATAAAATGTGATTTTAAGGTTCATTTTACGGTTCATGGTCTAATTTAATTCAAGGGTTTAAGCGTTTCGTCCGGTTGGTTTTGTTTAAAACATATTTAGATTTTTTTTTTTTTTTTGAGTTATGTTTTATCTTTTTAATTTTTTGATATATTAGAATTTATTTTGATATATTTAAATATTATGAATAATATGAATTTACATATTTATAACAGCTTGTCTAACCGTTCCAACTTTCAAGTAAGCTCGTGATGAGAGACGTAGGATGGAAATATTTTGAATAAGTGGTAACACACACTCAGTCACTTACTCAGTCCATTAACATGCCATATTGCCAATCAAGACATAAGATGATAAGACACACACAACACACATAAACCAAGGACAAACAGTCATAAAAATTTGAAAATTAACAGTTTGAATCTGTGTTCCAAACCGCCGGTTTTGAAGCTCAGACCGCTCATGAACTGTAAACCGGTAGTTTAAGGTTTTCTATTCAATGATTTGTACGGTTCACAATTTTTAACTGCTCGAAACCACCTACAATTCATTTGTGAACTTGATTCATCCGGTTCATTTGTGAACCTTATGTCAAACTAGAACCATTAAAAAACTTTAAAACACTAAAATAAAAGGGTTAATTGCAATTTGGTTCCTAACATTTTTCAAAATTTGCAATGTTGATGCTGTCTTTTCAATTTCGCCAATTGGTATATCCACTTTGTCTTTTTGTTGCAATCTGACTACAAAAGTAACTGTGTTAGTTTTTTAGCAGATTTTATGTCTTGTGACTAGCACATGACATTTTAAGATGTTTTTAGAGCTACACATATCTGATTGGTATGATTTTTATTTTTTTTAAATTAAAACTAATATTTAAATATGCAACATATATTTTTTGGATTTTTTTTGATGAATTAATTAAATTAATTTGTAATTTAAATAAATGAAAATAGCTAAAAAAAATAGAGAACACGGGAAAAACAATTTGAAAAATTACAACTTTCCATCTCGCCATACCTTTTTTCCTCTTCTTTACTTTCTTCCACCACTCCGCCACCTTCCCGCATTACCCCTTCCACATACACCCTTTCCCCAAAATTCCTCTTCCTCTTCCTCTTCCTCTTCCTCTTCCTCTCCCTTTTTTCTATATCAAATATTTTTATGAACTGATAATCCACATTTAACATTTACTTCATACGAAATATATTTGGGGTTAATATCTTTTTTTAGATTATTTTTTAAATGTTTTTTCTATTTTTATTATTTAAATTTTAAATTTTATATAAAATAATTCAGTCACAAAAAAATTGTCAGAAAAATTATATGTTGTAGATTTAAATATTAGTTTCAATTTTTTTAAAAAACCCTGTCAATCGGATTTGTATAGCTCTAAAAAACATCTTAAAATGTCCCTTAAAACGTCATGGGTTAGTCACATGATATAAAATCTGTTAGAAATCTAACACTCGGTTAGTTTTGTAGTCAGATTGCAACAAAAAGACAAAGTGGATATACCAATTGGCGAAATTGAAAAGACAGCATCAACATTACAAATTTTGAGAAATGTTAGGAACCAAATTGCAATTAACCCAAAAATAAAATACATATAATCAACTCAGTTACTCCTATGAATCAATATACATATGCATGAAGCCACATGTATTACAAATTGATTTATTGAACCCATTAATTTTGAAAGTATGTCATTTTTACTTCCACTACATTTATTTTGTGGTACAAAATATATCAATAAATCCTACCAATAAATCACTAAAATTACAATAAAATCACTTTACATAAGATGAAGAAAAAAGAATAATTAAAAAAGAATTTCACTGTTTTGCAACTTCTTTAAGCCTAGTTTTGATCCTCCTAAGTCCCCTCGATCGCAATATCAAACGCATCCTTCTTCGTCCTCAACCCCAACGAGCTCCCACGCTTTCTGTGTATAATCCTAGGCATCTTCTCGACAACTTTCTCCCTCATTCTTCTCACTTTCGCCCTCGGAATCGTCATTAAAACATAAAAAATCCTTAACTCTTTGAACACCACATCTTCTTTCGGTATAAACACAGCAAGTTCTTCATACTTGTCCCCCGGCAAGTGCCAATTGTACTGCGATTTGGCTAATAAATCTTTAAAGAACACCGGAATGCAACCGGCGAGAATGCTGTCGAATGTCGACCGTCTTGTTGGTGTGTCCCACGGCGGCTGCAAACAGAAGCTTGATTATAACATTGGCTTCATGAATCGAATTGGGTCATGCTCGCAAAAATCGTTTTACATTAAGGGATGAAAACGTGTTTTACACTAAAACGAGTATGAAACAAGTTTTTCTCACAATTTTCACTATCTAGAGAGCGAGATAGAGTAATAATTAAGAGAAACTATGAAAAGAGTGGAGATGTCCCAACTAGTGAGTCTGCGTCACACGGGTCATGTGGGTCTTATATTTTGCACCATCTTGCTATTAAGGAATATTATATATTCCTAGCATATATTGTAAATATCAAGTTACCATACATAGATATTGTATATCTTGTAAACCAAGCTAGATTATTTTAGAACATTAGTTTCCTTCTTGTATCAGTTTTTCTAATTAGATTAGGACTCTAAAATACTCTTTGTAACCCTATAAATATGTATCACTAGCATCAATAATATTTGAGTCTCTCATATCAACTCTCTCTCTCCATATATGATTGGCTCCGACTATCTCTTTCTCTAATCCTTGACATGGTATCAGAGCTATGATCCATGATGAGACTTCTCCGCCAAAACCCTAACTTCCGCCACTCATCTTCAAACTGTTGTGGTGAAAACCCAACAAGCAAGAACGATAAAAGAAGCAAAAACAGTTAAGAGACACAAAGAATTGTTTACCCGGTTCGTTAATATTTTTGACTACGTCTGGGGGCACTACCAAGCTAGGATCTTTCACTATAATATGTAAATTTGGAGTTACAATGACTTATGGGGAGGAACCCTGCTTATATAGCCAACCTAGAATAAGTCCTAAACCTAGAATGAAAAGAATTCCCGAAAAGACTTTGAAATACATCAATTTCCCGTCCAGGTGCATATTCGGCCGCATGCCTAAGCATATTCGTCCGAATACCTCTTATGTCAGAAATTCATAATTTTGACAACACTAATATTCGGCCGCATGAGTACCCATATTCGGCCGAATATTTGTCCTGGCCAAAATTTTCCTTTTCACCTCTTTTCTCCTTTTCTTCTCCTATTAGGATCTCTAATCCTACACAAACCATTTTTTTTACCTCAACTAGCTTCCGCCAACCACCATACAAACCACCACGGCAAAACCTTCCCAAACTTGCCGCCATATCACCACCACCTACCTCCGCCGTTCACAAACCCCTTCTCCCCAACCACAACACATGGCATACCCTTTTTCAACTACCAAATCTACCAAATCTTATTTTGCCAACTCCCACCATCAGCCATGATATTGCTCCCTTGACAACCTTTCTTCCCATGCCAAACCCACTTTCTTCCCAAGCCAAACCCTCGGCCGCACCCCTTTGCCCGAACCCACTCACCCGAACTCTCCCTCCTTCGGCCGAACCAATCCCTACACCCGGCCGAACCACACCCCTACACCCGGCTGAACGTAAACCCTAACTCGCCAAAGCCCTACCCCCGTCTCGCGACGTAAAAGCCTTACCCCGTCTCACGACGTAAATGCCTTAACCCCCGTCTCGTGACGTAAAAGCCTTACCCCGTCTCGCGACGTGAAAGCCTTACCCCGTCTCGCGTTACGACGCAAAATTCATCTCTCATGTGAAAGGTGCATACCCAACTTTTACAAATGTAAAGATCATGGCAACATCAACTACGCCCGGGATCACATCAACCTACTCGCTTCATCAACCTAGTTCATCTCATTACTTTCAAGATTGGACTCTCCTATCGGCCGTCCATCTTGCAGGGGCATATTAAGGAATATTATATATTCCTAGCATATATTGTAAATATCAAGTTACCATACATAGAGATTGTATATCTTGTAAACCAAGCTAGATTATTCTAGAACATTAGTTTCCTTTTTGTATCAGTTTTCCTAATTAGATTAAGACTCTAGAATACTCTTTGTAACCCTATAAATATGTATCACTAGCATCAATAATATTTGAGTCTCTCAAATCAACTCTCTCTCTCTCTCTCTCTCTCTCTCTCTCTCTCTCTCCATGTATGATTGGCTCCGACTATCTCTTTCTCTAATCCTTGACACTTGCACCAGATTGACCTGTTGCTCATGGAAAACTCGTTAAAACTGTCTGTTTTTCTTGGTAATGCCGAATTATCTGTGAGAATGATCCGATTAGAAATTAAAAGGGAAAATAATTTTCATATTTACTTGTTTTTGAAATTTGATTTTCAATAATTTAAAATTTGATTACTCCTTCTCCAAAATTTTTATCAATTATTAATGGAGAGTAAACATCGAACTTTGAATCGTTTTTTGAATTTTTAGTCTTCAATCAAATAGAATCAAATCAAATCATATTA
The DNA here is from genome assembly GCA_026119855.1 of Campanula takesimana. Taxonomy (NCBI): domain Eukaryota; kingdom Viridiplantae; phylum Streptophyta; class Magnoliopsida; order Asterales; family Campanulaceae; genus Campanula; species Campanula takesimana. The sequence goes on along the minus strand of JAOWBW010000640.1, from coordinate 250,130 downwards.
CTACATCTAAAGTTGAATTCATTTTGATTGAAATGTCTTCTCTCCTTGTCGAGAGCCTTTGTCATTCTCTCCTTGTTGAGAGCTGTAGTATTCTCTTCTTGTTGTTGTTAGGCTTGATGTTTTGTAAGTTGATATTTCGTGATATTCATTTGTTCAATCAATCAATGCTTGGAATTTTGGTTGGCGATTTATTGCTAACCCGAATGTCTCAGTTTTTCATATTTTCAACGCCAAATATATATATATATATATATATATATATATATATATATATATATATACTTCAAATTCCTTCAGCACTTCATATTATAGCCCTTACTAAAAAAAAAGTATTATTCACTTATACCACTGTCAATAGACGCTCCAACCACTACACTCCGCTCTCACTCTCCGCTCGCAAAAACTACTGTAAGAAACTACTCCTCTTATGTATATCATTTATAATTTTTTTATATAATATATGTTCATGGTTAACGGAAACCTTTAAAATCCGCCTATTCCCCCCTTAATGGTATCAGAGCATGGTTGATCTTAAGTCTAAAAGACTAGAACAGGCTTGATAGGTGGCAATGTTATGATAAGTCCACGTTTATATCAAGAACCCTTCTAGGTGAAGATAAGGGATTAATCATGCTAATATTGTTATTAGGGTTATTGGTTGGAAATTATTGGTCATATACTATTTATTCTCTATTTCTTTTAGAAGAATTATTTACTTTCTTGTATTTCACTCATAAGGGCTATATGACTATCTTTTGAAGGATTTAAGGTTTTAAGTAAAGAACTAAGGGATAGGGTTTTCTTTCATAATTGAGACTCCTAATCCATCCTCGATCAATACGATTGATCTCTTTAATCTGACGCTTGCGAATCAAAAAACTTTAGCTAAAATAACTGAGAACTTAGATTATATTAAACATCTAAACAATCAAATCTTGGTAGAGCTAAGAGAAATTCATAAACAGATACCCACTAAACAGGATTTTCAACAGATTAGTTATTTACGGGAAAGCTCGAAACCCCGACAAATCTTAGAAGCTAAAGAATTATTACATAAAGTAGAAAAGCAAGTTATTAATTTAGAACACGTTATTACTACAGTTAAAGGAATAGTTGAAAGCTAAAACTGGAACAATCAAGAGAATATCACAGGCATTAGCCGACGCTAAAATATATAAAGCCGAAGAAAATAAAGAAGAAGTTACTGGTTTTACTTCCTATACCAGAACAAGCAGAGCTGATAAAACATACCCTATTTTATTTAACTTTATCATAAGCTTATTATTACAAATTATTGATAAACTAAATAAATTATTAGTAAACATTGATAAACCGCAACCCAGTACCCATACTATAGATAACGACTTAGACAGAATAATTAGTGGAATTAATAAATTAAGTCTAGGAGAAGAAGTTAAAATTAAAAGAAAACCTATACCATACACACATTGGGTACCAAGAAAATGAGTAATCAGCAAAATATGAGCTTCTTAGGAAGAAGTCGGACATTACAAGAAGCTAGAAATTCAACTAGCAATATACAAGATGAAATCACATCAGGCAGCTTTCTTAATAGAATTATAAGAAGAGGATCAGAATCTACTAGTGATCAACAAACTATCCAAATAGAAGAAGAGATAAATTTAGATAGAAACATAGATTTATACAATCAACATCAATTAGATATACTAAATCCCAGGATATTATATCAAACAGGAATTTTAAACCTTAATACAGTTTTGCTACGTAGCAGTAGAGAAGAAAGTCTTCGGGTAGTAGATAGAACTGTCATAATAGATTTATTTTCACCAGAAACAATACAAAAAATTAAACAATCTGGAAAACATTTTGCACATATAGGATTAGTAGTAATTGGTATTAAGGCGTTAGGAAGAAAAAATCTAGGAACAAAATTGTTAGCTTTATTATTAGATAAGTCTTGGAAAACAGAGTTAAAAAATGCTATTACTTCAGGAATGGAAGTAGATTTAAGTCAAAATACAACTTTATTTTATTGCACACTATATATATATATATATATATATATTAAAGTTGGTGAGGAGGGTTGTGGCTTTGACACATAGACAAACATAAGTTAATGTTTCATTTGTGTGAAGCCACATCATCAATATCCTAAATGTGTGTGACTTTTGATATTCTCATTATTAGCTAATACTATTAGCTCATAATAATAGTTAACTATAATAATTACTATACAAGTTAACTATTATTATTAAGAGTATTAGTTAACTATAATAATTACTATATAAGTTAACTATTACTATTAATAGTATTACTTAACTATAATAGTTACTATAGTAGTTAACTATTACTATTAATAGTATTAGTAAACTATAATAGTTACTATAATACATAACTATTACTATTAATAGTATAATTAACAATAATAGTTACTATACAAGTTAACTATAATGGTTACTTTATAAATTAACTATTACTATTAATAGTATTAGTTAATCATAACAGTTATAATATATGTTAATTTTTACTATTAATAGTATTAGTTAATCATAGTAGTTACTATATAGGTTAACATTATTATTAATAGTATTAGTTAATTATAATAGTTACTATAAATATTAATAAGTATTATTAATAGTATTAGTTATTGATATTATTATATAGATTAATTTTTACTATTAATGGTTTTAGTTAAGATGATGTTTACTATTTTAGTTAACTATAATTAAAAAATTATTTTTCATATACAATATATTTATATTATAAAAAACTGTTATGCTTCTTTATTAAATAAAAATATAAAAAGAGTAAAATGCAAAATAAAATAGCAAATTAGTTACCCGTGCAGAGCACGGGTTACCCACTAGTAATATCTAATACGAGTTTTTGTGAATGCCAATTTACGACAGTGTCCAAGCTACACTTTGAATGACATTCATGCGTCCCATGATGTTGTAAAGAGATGTACAAGATAGACGATTTTGAATTAGTATAATATCTGAGTTTTGTATGGATTTCAAAATGTTAATGTAATGACTGGCATTTCGTCTTGAGATGTAAATATGCACATCAGTAGTTTGGCTGAGCCTCCAAAATTTGTGGAGAACCTACTCATATTATCGTGCATTTGCACTTAATATAATGTTGGTTTGATTAAAAAAAATCATTAAACAAAACAAAATTGTATGAACAATTACTCTTAAAATGCATACTCCCTCCGTCCCATTTGAAGCTTCACATTTTACCCAAATGGGTGTCCCGTTAAAAGCTTCACCCTTTCTTAAAATGGTAAAAAATGTAGGCCCTACTTGTCATACCCACTCACTTCTTCCTCTCACATACTTCAATTATGGGGCCCACTTGTCATACCCACTAACTTTCCCCTCACATATTTAAATTGTAGGCCACACTTGTCATACCCACTAACATTTTCCCTCTCACAACCTTTCTTACACTCAACACTTTCCATAATTGGCGTGCTATCACCAAAATTGTGAAGCTTCAAATGGGTCGGAGGGAGTATAAACATTGACCTAACAATTAGCCCTCTAAGCCACTAACTATTAATAAAAAAAAAAAAAAAAAAAAAAAATCTTAAATGTCCAACCTATATAAACGGTTTAAAGAAAGGGAAAAAATGAAAGCCAACGGGCCAAACACGGTGAGATGGACCGGGTCAAGCCCGTTACATACGAGGGAGGGCCCAAGCCAAGACGAAACACAACGTGCCTGCCCTATCTGGCTTGAGCCGCCCCGACACACAACTCCAGGAGGGAGTTGTAATTTGCAAATTGCAATTTCGCATCTGGGGCAATGCTAGGGGTACACAAGAAGTTCACAAAATGATGGATACAAATTGAGGTGGCGATATTTTATTGGTTGCATCGATTGTGGACCCGACACACTCTAATTAAAAACTTCAATAAAATCTTGACACATCATTTTATAGACCAAGTTTTGTGACACTTTTTTGTGACTTTATATTTACCCTTCACATCTGTGCTAGTTCTGAAATTCGGACTATAGAGATGCAAAGGGTTGGCTCAAAGCTGCCAAATCTAGTTAAATGGATTAAACATATAAATATGGGTTAGCCCAAATAGAATTATAATGATCCATTAACCCATCTCATTTTCATCAAAAGCCCAATAAAAGTCCATTCAATTTCCCTCCAAATTCAGCTAAATAAAATAAATAAATAACTAAATCCCAAATCATACCCCTACAAGAACAATCACTTTTCAAGAAAATCCATCCATTCTAACAATGATGAAGTCAATGAAATCGGCTCTATTCGGCCGGAAAAAATCCGCCGTTCGATCATTCAAAGACTACTACGCCGATTGGATTGACACCCTCAAAACCACCCACCTCCCCCTCCTCCGCCGCCACTTATCTTTCTCCGCCACCACAACCTACTCCTCGAAACTCCTCTCCGTCCACGTCGACCTTCTCCACCGCCACTTCCAATCCTACTACCAAACCTCGACATCGCCGCTTCCACCGACGTCGCTCAAGTCCTCTTCCCCGACTGGCGAAACCAAATCGAAAAACCCTTCCTCTGGCTCGGCGACCTCCACCCCTACCTCTTCACAACCCTTGTCCGTTCTCTCATCCAAACCGACGGCGAAGAAACCGACGAGACCGATTCCAGCCCCGAAACCGAAATCGGTAAGTCTTGCGATTTCTTGAAATGTAAATGGCCGGCAGAGAGTTTGGGGAAGGGCCCGTCGGACACTGTAATGGGTCGGATTGATCAAATTGAATGCGGGCTGAGATTGATGGTGCCGGCGTTGGCTGACCGGGCAAAGAAAGCACAGGCGAAGTTTATCGACAGAGTCGGAAAAGAGTGGTGGCAGAAATGGGGGAACAAGACGGCCATCACGGAGGCGGCGGCGGTGGAAATGGAGGAGCTGGTGGGTGTGTTCGCCGACGCAAATAGGCTCCGGAGCAATGTGATGGCGGAGATTGTGAGTGCAATTAGTGTTCATCAGGCTGCTCTGTTTCTTGAACGATTAGCCCAATTTCTTGTTGGGATTCGAGAAAAAGATTTGTTGAAGGAATTGATCATTGCAAAATTGATGTTAATAAAGTGATTTAATCTGGGTTTTTTGATTGGATTATGGGGTTGTAAAATTGAGTAAATTTTAATTCAAGATGAATGTTGTTGGACTTGGAAGTGTAGTTTCTTGAATTGGAGGTCAATTTTTTTTTTTTTTTTTTTTTTTTTTTTTTTTTGGGGGTGGGGGGGAGGGGATGGATTGTGGATTTGATGAGTTGTGTAATTATTGATTGATCTATTCATGTATTCAGACATTGAATTGGATAAGAACCATTACTATTTGGGCTTAAATGTGAATAAGAACCATTACTATTTGGGCTTTTGTGGAGTTCCTTTTATTTTTCTTGGTAGAATGCAACTTGCCATGTTTCCTTGGGTTAAATTCTGTATTTCTAAATGAGAAAATTTTGGGGGAAACTAGTTTGAGGTGGTCTCCCATGAGAAGAAGGGGATCCGTCTCATGTATGAGACGGGTCGACCCATGACCCATGGGGCATGACCCGACACATGGCATCCTCCCATAGTCCCCCACCCCCAAAAAAAAAAATTTGGTTTTTTTTAGTTTTTATATTATTTTTTCGGCTTTTCCGTCGTTTACCAAAAGTAATAGTTACCATAACTTAATGTAATGACTGTATACATATAAAGTAACATTGTTAATAAGTAAACGTAATACCTGTTTTACAAAAACAAAAGCTCGTTTTACCCATTTTTTCAAATGTAATACTAACTATAATTACATGTAACCCAAACAATATCTAAATGTAATTATCATTTATACTGAAATGTAATAATGCTTTTGCAAAAATGTAAAATATTGTGTGTTTTGATTTAATTTTTTGAAAGAAAGTAACATTTGAAAAGTAACAACTCATATATATGAATGTAATTGTTTGTACAAGTAAATGTAACACTTTAATAAAAGAAATTATACCATATTTCTATAGATAATGTAATACTTTTACATGTAACACTAATCAAGTGTTTTTAGCTCTAAAAATGTAAATGGTTGAATTATTATTTTTTCTATACATATGTGTTACAATTATGTATAACATTATTACATATAAGTAACACGTTCGTTACATTTTAGTTGTAATAAGTATTACTTTTGGCAAACGAAGAAAACATAGAAAAAAACACTGTTACTTTTTTGTATATATGTATTACTTTTATGTATACAAACTGTTACTTTATATGTATACAGTCATTACATTAAGTTATAGTAACTATTACTTTTGACAAACCGAAAAAAAAAGCCAAAAAAATAATATAAAATAAATTAAAAAAATGGGCCTATGAGAGGCTGCCACGTGGTATGGTCGACCCCTAGGTCCTGGAGCCGGGTCGTGCGGATAAAAAAAAACCCGTCTCATGGATGAGACGGGTATTGCATGTGTGCACGGAAGTTTTTGTCAAATAGTTTCTCCATAAGTTATAAAAAGTCATGTTTTTATAGGGGTTAAGGTTTAGGGTTTAGGATTTAGGGTGTAGGGTTTAATGGTTAAGGGTTAAAAAGTGGACTTTTTATAATTTATGCAAGAACTAGTTTCCTCCAAAACCAACTCTTTCTAAATACTCCATAAAAATAATTTCATTTGACTTTTAATAATCAATACAAGTGAATTTTTATATAATATTAATGACATTATTTTCATTTGGATGCTTATATTGACAATATTAATTGGTCAAATTTCATTTGTTTGACCATTAAATCAAATGACCTTATTTTTTGGGTCATAAGAAGTATTATACTTCATAAAAAAGCTACCAGTGATTGTTATATTTAGTGTCTATATAAATTAATAATAAGTGACTGCATAAATTACATAATTGACCTTCAGATGTAAATGTTGGGATTTTTTGTTTCAATTCTAATTTTAATAGGATTGTCAAAATCATGTGGAGGATTCTATTTCCTAATTGTATTAGGAGAGTAGGATTGTTTCCTAATGTCAGTGGAAGGAAATCGTGAATCCTTGTGGGTGAAGGAAAAAGTGATTTTCCCAAAAGTATTAGGAAATGGTTTGTGGTGTACCTATATAAAGAGTATATATGGCTTATGATTTGGGGTGTGCCTTGTGGTGCCAAGAGGGGCTCCCCTTGGGGGAGAATTTGAGGAAGAGGGGATCAGTGGGTGTGCCTCCCCTATACAAATAGGCATCACTATTAGGTTTTTGATACAACTTGAGAGAGTTAGCATAGGCATATAATTTAGAGAGAAAAATTGTATGCTTGTATGCGTTGGTGATGATATTCAAGAGTGTTAAGAGAGAGGGAGTCTTCATTCTTGTAATATCGAGAAGTTTAATATATTTATTGTTGAGTGGAATAGGCTTTAAGCCGAACCACAGAAAAATTATGTGTTTTGTCTTCGATTGTGTGTGTGTGTTATTTTGTTATCTCTTCTAGCGATTTCTCTTGTTGGTGAGCGATCCCAACAACTGGTATCAGAGCCCAGGTTGATGGATGGACCCGACGAGATGTTGACCGCGTGTGTGAGATATGTGGGATTTCCTGTGGTGTGACGTCGCGAGTGGAGCACAGTGTGTGCCTTGTGTCGAATGTCTTCTCGATATTGGTGATCGGGCGGCGTGTCCCGCATGTGGTGAATAGCGGCGTTACAAGTAAACTTCGCTGGAGGTGGTCCTTGGTTTGAGGGGAGGTTTGTTGGGGTGTCAATCCAAGTCCCACATCAGCAATTGAATGAATAATTGTCTAGTATATAAAGGTGTCCACCAACTCCATTAGTATGAGGTCTTTTGGGAGATGACCCAAAAACAAATTCGTGCGGGTTGAGCCCAAAGCGGACAAATATAATGATTTTTGTGAGACTCAAACCTACACAATCATTAGACTGAAAGACTAGAAGTGGCAAATATCACAAATCTAGACCAACCATCCAATTATGTACCATTCGTACCAAGTGTAGTTAGTATATTAAAAGTTGGTACATGGTACAAATATTCGATTTTGGTTGGTATACCGTACTAATTTTGTAAATTCGGTTGGTATACGGTATGCATATTTTACGTTGGTTGGTAGACCACGTATCAGCATTATTTTAAAAAAACAAATGTTAAATTATTAATTATATACCAAGATGGCCGATTGGTTGACATTCATATTTGATTTATAAACTAAGGATAATAATATACCCATTGCATATATAACATCTTGACGTTTCCTCACAACCCAAGTAGTAAAAATCCTTACTAAATTTCATTGTTTATATAATAAAATTGTAATGCGTGTTTATTTGTACCATTTATAAATGCAAAATTGAATTATTATTTTTTCTTGTATTTTTATTTGTGTTTATAATTGATGAAAAATGCATAAAATTGTTTATGAGCATTTGATCTCGTTTTATTTTCTTGACCTATACTTTACACTTGGTAGAATACCATGTACCAACTATACCAAGTATGTTTTACTTTTTATTTTCATTTTAGTTTAATTGTCTCAAAGGAAACTTGCGTTACTAAACATATAATTTAAAGTTTGGTGATTTTATCATGGCTGAATATAAAGCCATAAAAAGTATTAAAAAAAATGGCTTACAAAATAATGTGTCATGATTTTGATTTGTGTTTTTTAATTAGAATATGTCAGGTCCAAACGATGTAACCAATAAACAATCGCCACCTCATTTATCTGTAAGTGAACTTCTTTTGTACCCCTAAGATTACCCTTTTATTATACTCATTTTAATAGACACAATGAACTGACAAATTAACAAAGAGCTCTAGCATGTGCGTCATTCATTTTATATTTATTCGACACATAATTAATTAATTTTTTTAATTTATTTTGACATTTCTCACACGAGTATTTGGTAAGCACTATGTTGCCGACATCAATGAGATACTTGAAAAGAATTATTGATAATTAAAAGAATTATTGATTGTTATGAGAAAAAATATAAAAAGGCAAAATAACCCTATTACAATTTCGGGTTACTTCCATACTGTGTGCAGATGAGTACAATTGTACAAACCAAGGTTTTAAAAAGCGCTAGGCGGTCGCTAGGCGCCGCAGCAGGACCTAGCGCCTATGCGGGTCTAAACGCGACTTAGGCGGGGCTGAGAATTCAAAAATAGTTATAATATCTAAGACGAGACTTAGGCGTTTCATGAACGCCTAGCGCTTAGACGGGGCCTAAGCGGTCTAGAAAGGCCTCTTTTAGAACACTGGTACAAACAATGATAAAAGAAAAGGTAAAGATTCTTAGTTTTGGTTTGGTTTGGTTTGGTTTGGTTTGTTGAGGACAATGTGAGTCATTCGAAAGACATTGACTAACTATGTATGAACCATTGTTTTTAATGCATTAGCGACAAAGATTCAGGGCCATTCCTCCCATAGCCATTTGTTTTGGAATGAAACCTCAGACTTTATCATGGTATCAAAGCTGACCTTTTATACATGCGAGCCTAAAGTTTGGCCCACGATGATCTAGCCCCACATCAGCCAAAATTATATGTCCACGCGTAAGCCCAAATTTCGGTTACGCGTGAGGGGGACGTGTTGGAGCTATTATCTTATATCGAGAATTAACTAGCCAATGCCTGACTATATAAAAATCCAGGGTCATTCCTCCCGTTGATTTTGGGATGGAACCTCAGACTTTATCATGGCATAATAAACTATTTTTAAGTGTGTATATAAATTACACTATAAAATTATAAAATATAAATTGGGAAAGAAGAAAAAAACAGTTTTTATGTGGAACTAAAATCCACAATATAAATTCACATTTCCTACGTTCTAAACTAACAGTTTGATTTTTCTTTTTTTTTTTTGTGAGAAAGTTAGTCTCATTTATAAAATAAAATTTCAAAGTCACCAAATTTTTAATACTCATAATATAACTTTAAAATATTTAAAAGTGACAGAGTTAAGAGGTATGGATGGAGAGAGTATCACTTTAATTTAACATGAAGTTAAACCAGCTATTTTATTAAATATACTTATATTTATGAATTTGGCCTTAGGTCCACACCAATCTCCAATCATGAATGGGGACAACATCGAAGGCTTTCAAAGGACCTGACAAACTATGGACCGCTAAACTAATGGTCGAAAAAATATCTCATTTTTCTTCAATAATTTGGCGCTTAATGAAAGCGAGTTGTATCATTTTTTAAGATCAACTGATCTAGTTTGTTAAAAATAGTCGTGGTTTAATGAAAGCGAGCAGGGATTGGTAATTTGCCCCGATCCAATCCAAACCCGAAGGCGACCTGCTCCAAAAAAAGTAGGGTTTGGGTTGCAATTTTCATGACCCGAGCGGGTTTGAGTCGGGTTCGGGTTTTGACATTGATCCGCAGTGATCCGACCCGACCCGCACCCATGTGTACAAAGTTAACATATTATGTTAGTTAACCATATTATAAGTGTTGTGCAATTTATTTTTATAGTTGTTTGTGGGTGAGGTTTGATGATTTAAGACTAATTTGTATAACTGATCAAATTTAGGCTTAAACATAGAATGGGCCCAAGCAAATATGAGTTGAAAAATTAGATGTTGATATACTGCGGGTCGTGTCGGGTTCGGGTTCCACTCTCTTCGGGTCCGGTCAGCCCCTTTGAGGTTAGGACCGAGTTCGGGTTCCACTCTCTTCGGGTCAGGTTTGCCTTGAGTTGTATTGCTACACAGCGTGAGCGATTCAGATGCAGCCATATTTTTATATTTTGAGATCAATAATCAAAATTAATTACTGTAGCTTTGATTTTTTTTACGTGAACAGTGGAGCTTAATAAATTTCAGTTTTTTAGTTTCAAAATAGGGGGACTTAATTAGCTGTATTTAGGTCACATGTTACAGCAAGCGAAAGCTCGATAATGCTTGTGAAATAGGTAGTTATTATTGACGAAAAATTATGGGTGAAAATCCAATTGATCCGAAGATTAAGAAGTGGAAAAAATGGACAATAAACCACAGATGTTTTCATTTTTTTCCCCCAATAATTCATTAGTTTGACAAAATAAAAACAAATAAATATATAGCATGAATTAACACTCAATTGAAAGTTTTGAATATAAATTTATTTTTGTTAAGGGAGCCATATCAATATAATTGAAGTTTTGAATAGTATAATTTTATTTGTTGTTAGCATAATATTTGTAAACATGGAGGATGGGTATTCTAATTTAGATGCTCATAAGCGTCTGAATTAGGTTTTTCTTTTGATAGATTTGACATGATTTTTTTTTATTTTTTTTTTATGTATAAATATTGATTCATTAGTTGTAGTTTCTCTATCACGGATGAAAACGGCCGAAAGATCAAAATATGCAATGTACTTTCTCATTTTTTTTTATTAATGCAATGTATTTTTTTGTGACTACTTAATGCAGTGTACTATTTTGTTGTTTTTCATATGTAATACAATATGCGTTAAATCAGCCTAACGACATCAAAAACTTAATGAAAATATCGACATTTGATAAGAAAACTAACTCATGATAAATGGACCAACATTTGTTAGGAAGACTAACTACTCGCTCTACATCTTCCCTATCACCAATCTGCCATCAATCCCTCCGATAGCAACCACCACCACTAGTCCGCCGCAAGCACCACCACCAACCTACCACTGCCACTACCATCAACACTGCCGTCGCCACCATGATGACACCACCACAATTCCACCCCAATCACCCGTCCACAATCCCCATCCCCACCACCATCACCGCCCCACAATCATCACAACTACCTCACCACCATCAAAGCTACCTCACCCCCACCACCTTTATTATCATCATCATAACCACCATTATTATAACCAATAACATAAAATACCCACAAACAAAACGATAAGAATGGGGAAATTGACAGGAAAATGAAATCGAAATCCCCAAATCACCAACACTAACAGAGCACAACATCCAGATGCACGCACAAACCCAAAAAATCAAATTTCCGTTTTATAATTTCAACAATTTCGGACTAACAAAAGACACAACATCAGAAAGAAAGTAAGAGGGAGATGCACTATCGGATTCGATAGATTGTTAAATGAGTAACTAGCATTACATTTTTAATGAATTTGTTACAAAAATTTAACGTGTTACATTAACTGAAAAATCTCTTAAAAGTACATTGCATTATGTTGTTAGTAAATAGTACATTACCTTTTATGAAATAAGAGGTATAGTACATTGCATGATTTAGTTATTTTTCCAGGATGAAAACATAATTCTACTTTAATATTCACGGTCAGATCTGCACTGTAGCTAATATTTTATGAAGTAAAAAGTTGAAAATACTTGGATATAACAAAATGGAAAACTCAAATAGACTCAACAAGTATGTGTATTCAGTTCATCCCTAATTGTCATTCAACAACTGTAATGGAACACCTAACCTATGACCGATTGCCTCATCTGCCAATTTATTCTTATTTTTGTACCTAACTAAATGTGACCAATTACAAATTTACTGAACTGCTAACAAAATGTAAAATGTGACACTATGTCTAGTAACTTTCTTGAACGGCTAAACAAAATGTAAAATGTGATATTAGGTCTAAACCTTCTTACGTAGAGGGAATCCAACTTTTTCTAAGATAGAGAAAATATGTGTGTATAGATTTGAATAATAAGCGTTTGTCGAAAATGATACGGGCGTAGGCAAAAATCAATCATAAAACTAGATATCTAACAAATCTCAAATCTATGCTAAAAAAAATAATCATGTAGATTGAGTACACGTAGTGGTATGTGGTCTTTAACTCGTCCAAACGGCAAATTTAGAAAAATAAATTAACAGAAATTACCACTAAGAAGGAAGGGTGAATATTTCCCAATTAGTTCATTGTTTGTTTTTAGCATTTTGCTAATTGTGTCTATCTTATAACACAAGCAACTTAATGAGATTAATATTAAATCCCTAAAATTTTGTCAAATATCAATTTATAAAAATATTTCTTGACAACTTTTAGTACAATTATGATACAAATAATGTGTAGTCCTTATAATTTTATCAAATATCAGCTTCTATAAATAATGTGCAGTCCTTATAAAAATATTTGAATAATCGGTTTGGGAAAATTCCAAACCGAACCACGAAAAATTTCAAACCAAACCAATCCAAACCGCCATGGTTTGGTTCGGTTTGGTTCAGACCGCGGTTCAGTAATGCGGTCCAGACTGCGGTTTAGACCGTGGTCTAGAATATGGTTTAGATCGTGGTTTAAACTACTATTCACACCGAGATTCATATCACGATTCAAATAATGGTTTACACTCTGTTTAAAAGAGAAAATTCAGAAGAATGAAAATATTAAACGAATAAAGAAGCCGAAGGAAATTGAATACACTACAGAACTTTGTTAACTATGTGTCTCAATGAATATAACATTCGATGAAATGAATATTGAATAAGATGCAAAACGAGAGTTAAGAATGATGTAATGTAATGTAAATTATTTAAATAATTTAAAGGTGAATGTTACTTAACATACAAATATATGAATATATGTGGTCTAGCGGTTCGGTCTGGAGGGGTCAGACCACAAACCAAACCGAACCACACGGTTTACCAATTTTTGAGACCGAACCGAACTACTTGTGCTTAAAAACTGAACCAAACCGTATGGTTTAGTTCAGTTCGGTCTCAAACCGCAGTTTAGACCGAACCACTGACACCCCTAATGTGTAGTTAAAACAAGAATTAACACATTAATATTTCCTTTATGTTAAGTAGTGAACGTTTTATATTGTAAATATATACTCCCTCCGTCTCACCTTTCTTGACACTCACTCAGGAAGTGGGCACAATAACTAAGAAAAAATAAAAAAAAATGTGTTGTAGAAAATGAAGAGAGAGAATGAGTGGGGTAAATAGTAGTGTTGAATAAATTGAGTGGTAAAAAAATGAATAGATAAAATGAGTGGTTGGGTAGAGTGAATATAAATTATAAAATGTAGACTTTTCAAAAAAAGTCAAGTGAACTAGGACGGACCAAAATAGAAATAAGTGTCAAGTAAACTGAAACAGACGGATTATTTTACAAACGTTGTGTTGTGTTATACTCCCTCCGTCCCTATTTACTTTACAAAAATTGTCATTTTGGGTGTCCCTATTTACATTACAAAATCCCAAAAAAAAAACTTTTAAACATTTTTTAAATAGTGGGACTCACTTGTCATACTCACAACAACTATCCACTTACTTTTCTCTACCCACTTTCTCTCTCTCACTCAACTATCTACACGCACAACACATCAACTTTAGAATCATTTTCTTAATTTCTGTGCAAAGCCTTATTTTTGTAAGGTAAATAGGGACGGGAGTAAGGTCTTATGGGGTTGATCAAGGTACTCAGAATCAAGTGGCAAGAGAGGGCTGACAATTCCATCCATACCCCCATTAATTCTATTTTGACGGAATATCCTTGTCACCATGGTGTCGGTGCGTAACTTTTACTTATGTCATTGGTCTGTCAGCTTCGGTAACTTTTTCCTCGTAGCCTTTTGTTTTCCAGAAGCGGGAGCTTCCTGTACAACTTCTGCGCCGTTGGTCCACATCACCGAACTGTGCGCCACGTCAGTTAATGTAACAAGATCAATAGACCCTACTTGTTTCGTCGTCCACTGTCACGACAATGTTTAACCACGTCTATCCTAGTTGGATTCTCGAACTGACATATTCTCTCCGTCCCATTTTAAGTGTCATTTTTTTTTAGAATGATATCTCATTTAAAAGTTAAAATCTATATAATATATAAAGCCAGAATCATTTCCAGGTCTCTCAGCCCGTCACATGGAATTGTGACGTGGAATTCCACGTGGCTTTGTTCTATTGGCTAATGTATTCAAGACTCATTAAGGAAATGATTCAACTAATTAGTTCCTATCCTAATATAAAAAAATTAACAATTACATTAAATAAATTTTAAATTTCAAATCAGATCTTATCACAAATTTAAACATACTCAAATTATATTACTTCTAAACCTTACTAAAAAATGTATCTAAATATTAAATTTAAATTAAGTGATAATGTCAATCATAAATTCAACAGAATTTCTTTTAAATTAGAGGTATTTGATACCCCCATTGTTCGTGAACTCAATCACCAAATTATACCCACTACAGGCTTTTAAATTTCACATGCCTCTATCTTCTGCAATCTGTAAAGCATTGATCAATTTAAATGATAACATGGTTCTTCACCTTCAAAGGTAAATCAAAAGTATTTTGTAGTACTATCCATCTATGTCTCAAAATAAATTTTATTTATTTTTAAAATTACTCTTAATCAAGATTCATCACTAAATTTTTTCTTTCGTTTGTCATTTATTTGGGATGAAAGTAGTGGAATTAACCATCTTTACTAATAATTTTATCATTTATCTCATTGCATTGCTTGGTTAATGATTAGACTTTCAGAATAGTTTCGTTCTTTCGCTGTTTGTATTCGATGTCAGTACATTTTGGCTAACGATCATCACCTTATTTATTTTTAATAGTCATGCTATGGTAATGATGATATGAGTGTTTATATAGGTATTCTCCTGAGCATTTTTTTTCTAAAAAAATGATTTCTTGTGCAGGATCAAAGTCGAACATGCAAAAAACCAAATCCCCGATTTGTTGTCCATAGTGTGCTCTTAGAAAAAAGTGTATAATACAAAAAGATATTGTGCAGGATCAAGGGGAAAATAGTTGGTAATTTTTATGAGACCAAGTGAAGTAATCGGAGTCCAAATCATCTGTACCATTTTGTGTGCCACTTCATGTGTCACAAGTGATCTAATGGATCACAATTGTTAAGAGTGGTATTATTGTAATATTATGCAAACATATGAACGGTTAGATTAGAAGTGGTACATGGAGTGGCACACAAAAGTGGTATAGGAGATCTCGACTCAATCGGAGTCGCGTAGGTTGTATCATTTTTCTTTCATATTTCTCACATTTTATTAGAGCCAAGGTACTGAATTTGTGGAGTCTTTGAAGCATTTTAGACTTTTTTGTTGCCTCTCTATTTTCGTCTCATATTAGGATTTTTTTAATTCTAAAATTATTATACAATCATTTTGTTTTAAAAGTTGTGGATATATTTTCTTACGTGAATGCAGGCTTCCTCTACAAAAAAAAAAAAAAAAAAAAAAAAAGAGAATACAACAATGGATACAGGAACTTGGAGATGCAAAGTCCAACGGATCTGGGTTCTAATCTTATAAGGTGATTTGGATGATTACGAAAGGCAGAGCTCAAATTGTGATTAATACTGATTCAGATGTCAAGACCAAGGCCTTATGAAAATTTTGTCAAGAAAAATCATGATGTAAAGGCCAAGGTCCTGGTTTAATATTATATATTAACGAAGGTGGTGCTTCAAAAACATGAATTTTATTAATTTTCTTTTTATGTTAGTTTGAACCATATATTTATTTAATAAAAACTTGTGTGAGACGGGTTTTGTTGAGAGAGTAATAGTTTGCCCTTCTATGGGTGGGGCGGGGCAAGAGCATTTCCTCTCTCATTCTCATTAAGATCCGTTTCATATATGAAATGGTATTATAAGAGACTTCCTCTATTTATTTAGATGATGATCTTGACTATTTTTCTTCTAAATTAGATGTAGAAAGTTTTAACATACATAATATTTACAATGGAACACTTCATGTGTTTCATAGTATGTATGTGTCATGTTTTGGTTTTTGCTGTATACTCCCTCCGTTCCGGGTAAGTTGCAACATGGAAGAGGAAGCACAAAAATTAAGAAATGAGAATAATGGGTGGTTGGGAGGAAGAGAGAGAATGAGTGGAGAATAATGAGTGGTTGGGAGGAAGAGAGAGAATGAGTGGAGGATTATAAAAGTAATAAAGAGTTTCCTTATTTGGCATTGTTGCAACTTAAGTGGAATGCCTAAAATGGCAAATTGTTGCAACTTACCCGGAACGGATGAAGTATGTTTCATTTTTATATTAAAAACTAATTGTAGTGCAATTTTATACGATACAAATAGTGCATATAGAAAGTTTGACAAGTCAAAATTATATATGACACTATTATGGTATTGAGTGAATATTTCACCATAATGAAATTTATCTTATCACTCATTTGATGGTGTTGATTGTAGTTATTGAATCTAGATTAAATTATATGAATATTGTAACTACATTAGTCTGACAAAGGAGTTGTTTTCCAATAACCAAAACAAGATAAACTAAAATGATTGCTTTAAAAAAATAAATACTTATTTGGTTTCAAAATGATAGTCTTATTTCCTTTTTAATTGTCTCATAAAATTAATTATATTTTCAAGTAAAATCTTAAAATATTAAAAAAAAAAATTAAACAACATTATCATCTTAGGACAGAAAGAGTATATGATTAATTGATGTAATATGCATCACGAAACCATTATCTCTAGGAAAGCCCAATCAATACTTAGTCAGTGTGATTGGCAAGGTATAATATTCCAACAAGTAACAACCCAACAGTAAATCAGATTAATTAATCCTTACTAAGTTTAAAAAGATAATTTCTTGAAAGGCTAATAGTTAAATTCGGCATGAAGACTGGAAAACACAACCACGTTTATTCCTTTTGATGGTTTGTACATATATACAAGTCTTTCTTGCCCTAAATTTGTTATTCCTAATGGAGTGCTTGCCAAAATTACAATATTTTCCCTATTTACGTGGAGCAAATATGGTAAAGATATACTCCCTCCGTCCCATCTTAAACTTTAAAAAAAAAAATGGGCACAAGAATTAAGATGAGAATCTTTATATTATAAAATATAGATAGTGTGGTAGAGTATTGTGAGTATATAAAGTGGGTAGGAGATAGAAAGTGGGGTAGAGAATAGTTATTGGATAGTTGTTGTGTGTATGACATGTAGGTCCCACTAAATAAAAAACTATAAATAACTTTCCTTTTTTGGATTTTGAAGTTTAAAATGGTACACCCAAAAGAAAATTTTTTGAAGTTTAAGATGGGACGGAGGGAGTACATTCCAATACATAACCGAGATATGCTAAGATATGCGGTATCATACCTCCAATACTAATGGTTGTACACCGAAATACTTCTACAAGTTTTACTTATTTGAGATTAATTTTCAAGTCTAATCTGAATTTTAAAAAGAACAAATGATTCCACATATCAAGCCTGGATGAGATAAATCTAATAAATTTAGTTTATATGTTTAAGATATTGATAAGATACATAATAACCGTGAAATTCTTGATTCAGTTTACCTAATGGTAACCATTTCAAATTTTTGTTAAGATATCCTATAAGTCTGGCAAATTAAACTTTTGATAAGATATCCTATATATCTAATTTTTGTTTAAAAATAGTCTACAACTTTATTTTATTTATTTATTTTTTTTGATAAAATTTGCATAAAATTTTTGCTATCCACGTACCAAAACTTTAGTTCTAGCATAGTTTTAATTTTAGCATAGTTCTAATTTTAATTATTTTTGTTGATTTTATTTATCTAAAAATTATTTCAGCTCAACGACATAATATATAATATACTTCCAGTTCTATTTTTGTGCTGCTTTTTGTATGAAGTTATATTGTTATGTAGAATAGTTCTGATTTTTTTTATTTTTGCCAATTATTTCCATCTATAAATATCTCAGCTTTACAACATAATATTTTCTTCTCCTCAAAATTATGAATCTGATTTTTTTTGTCAGAATGAGAGTATATGAAAATATAACTGCATCATCATGCTTCTAATGGTGAGCTGGTGGTATTGTTTAGACATGTATGGGATACATTTTTATGAAGAGCAGACAGTGGTAAAAATGATTACATTATGTATCTCTGATGGCCGGCCTTGATTATTATTCCAAAAAAACAATTATTATATTTTGATTTATTTTTTCGAGTTATATGGAATTTCAATAATAATTATAGTAATTTTCCTCAAATTTTAATCTAATCTAAACTTAATTTATTAAAGAAGAATTAAATTTGTATTCTAAAATCAATATGGAAATAAATTAGACGAAAATTTAGGATAACTCATGTCAACAAATTTTGTAAACCAAAATTAAAATGGAGAGTAGGCGTGTGGGGAGGGGGTGGAGGAAAAAGGAATCTAAAGGGGTGGATTTCAACATAATTAAATCTAAAGACGGGGAAGGGATGGGTAGAGGGATTAATTAGAAGTTTTTTTTACTTTGTTTTATGAATATTTATACTATTACTTTTTAAGATCTTTTATAATCCTTACATTGATATTGAAAATTAATTATGAACATTTTCTTAATGTATAGTGTATTTTTTTTTATAATTACGTGTTTATGTTTTTTCATATTATATTAAATGAAATTAGTTTTTAGAATAAAAATAAGAGTTTATATTTAATGTAAATTTTTTAAAAAAAATATTAAAGGGGGATGAGTTAATGTAAAAGTTAAAAAAAGAAGGGACATTTTCTTAAAAGCCCTTCATTCTAACTTTTATTTCTAAAGAAGACACAATATTTTTCTAATTGCTCAAAAACCCAAGGGACAAAAATAGCCAAGAATACCCCTAACTACCCCTTATAAGGGTGCTCCCCCTTTTCGGGCCATATTTTCAGGTCATATTTTCATCTCGCTCTGAGATTCATGCCTCAGACTCATAGAAACACGGAGAGTCATGCCTCAGACCTATGAAAAACACTGAAAGTCATACCGTAGACTTATAAAAACACTGAAATTCATACCATAGACCTATAAAAACATTGAGAGCCATATCACATACTTATAAAAACAATTAGAGACATATCACAGACTATAAAAACACTTAGAACCATATCACATACCAATAAAAACACTTAGAATCATATCACATACCTATAAAAACACTTGGAACCATATTACAAACCTATAAAAACACTCAGAACCATATCACATACCAATAAAAACACTTAGAACCATATCACATACCTATAAAAACATTTAGAACCATATCACATACCCATAAAAACACTTAGAAATATATCACATACCTATAAAAACACTGAGACCATGTCCCAAACCCATAAAAACACTGAGAGTCATGTCACAAACCTATAAAAACACTGAGAGACATGTGTCATGCCTATAAAAACACTAAGAGTCATGCTACATACCTATAAAAACACTGTCAATCATGTCGTATACCTATAAAAACACTGAGAGACATGTCGCAGACCTTTAAAAACACTGAGAGACATGTCTCATACTTATAAAAACACTAAGAGTCATGTCGTGGACCTATAAAAACACTAAGAGATATGTCGCAGACCTATAAAAACACTGAGAGACATGTCCCATACCTATAAAAACACTGAGAGCCATGTCGCAGACCTATAAAAACACTGAGATACATATCAAAGACATATAAAAACACCGAGAGTCATGTCTCAGACCTATAAAAACCCTGAGAGACGTGTCACATACCTATAAAAACACTGAGAGCCATGTCACAAACCTATAAAAACACTGAGACAAGTGTCTCAAGCCTATAAAAACACTGAGAAACATATCTCAGATCTATAGAAACACTTAGAACCACGTCATATACCTATAGAAACACTGAGAGACATGTCACATATCCATAAAAACAATGAGAGCCATGTCGCAGACCTATAAAAACACTGAGAGTCATGTCACAGACCTATCAAAACATTGAGACCCATGTTAGAGACCTATAAAAATACTGAGAGCCATATCACATACCTATAAAAACACTTAGAGCCATATCAAAGACCTATAAAAACACTGAGAGCCATATCACAGACCTATAAAAATACTGAGAGTCATGTCACAGACCTATCAAAACATTGAGACCCATGTCAGAGACCTATAAAAATACTTAGAGCCATATCACCGACCTATAAAAACAATGAGAGGCATGTCACAGACCTATAAAAACACTGAGAGTCATGTCTTAGACCTATAATAACACTGAGAGATATGTCACATACCTATAAATACATTGAGAGCCATTTCACATACATATAAAAACACTGAGAGTCATGCCACAGACCTATCAAAACATTGAGACCCATGTCAGAGACCTATAAAAATACTGAGAGCCATATCACATACCTATAAAAACACTGAGAGCCATATCAAAGACCTATAAAAATACTGAGAGCCATATCACAAACCTATAAAAACACTGAGAGTCATGTCACAGACCTATCAAAACATTAAGATGTCAGAGACCTATAAAAATACTGAGAGCCATATCACAGACCTATAAAAACACTGAGAGCCATGTGAAAGACCTATAAAAACACTGAGAGCCATATCAAAGACCTATAAAAACATTGAGAGCCATATCACAGACCTATAAAAACACTAAGAAACATATCTCAGGCCTGTAGAAACACTGAAAGGCATGTCGAAGACCTATAAAAACACTGAGCCATGCACATACCTATAAAAACACTAAGAGCCATATCACATAGCGGCAGACTTATAAAAATATTGAGAGACATGTCACATACTTATAAAAATACTGACATTCATGTTGCAGGCTTATAAAAACACTGAGAGACATATCGCAGACCTATAAAAACACTGAGAGACATATCGCAGACTTACAAAAATACTGAGATAAACGTCACAGTCATGTCAAAACACTGAGTCATGTCTCAGACCTATAAAAAAAATACTCCCTCCGTCCCAGACTAAGGTTCTTACTTTCTTTTTTGGTTTGTCCCAGACTAAGGTTCTTAGTTGCTTTATTACCTAAAATGGACAATGGGACCCACTTGTCATTCTCACAACAAAAACTTTTTACCCACTTTCTCTCCTACTTTCTCCTACTTCACTTTTCATACTCACAATATTTATTTTTTCTTAATCTCCGTGTAAAGTTAAACTAAAAACTTTAGTCCGGAACGGAGGGAGTAATAATAAAACCCACAAGTGCTAAATGGTAGAGTAGAGAAAGGGGGAGCCAAGTGAAGTAGTGGAAGTTAGTGGAAGAAACAGGGGGCGGAGGTTGGTTAGAGTGGAAGCAACGGAAGTTGAAAAAAAAAAAAAAAACCTCTCCTCCATTTTCATTCTCAAAATCACACCCCCCCATAAAGTCCCTCTCCTTTTTCACCTGCTTCTACAGACCTTCTTCCAACAACAACAACAAAGAACAAATTCAACTAGCAAACTTGGATTCTCTCCCTTTTTCTGTTCTTGAGTTTCGGCCGCTCGCTCGCTCTCACCAAATCATTTTTTTCTTTCCAGTTTTCTTCATATAATTGAGATGGGTCTATTCACATTTCAAGTTTTCTTGCTTTTTCCTTGTTGAAAAATCAAACCCAGATTTAATATTTGAGTCTTGATTTCTTTTTCTTTTTTTTACTAGCTGACGGAATTCTTATCTGGGTATTGGAGTTTTTTTTATTTAATTGGGTTTTTGTAAAACTTCCATTTGAACTATTTCAATTTCAGCACTCTCATTTTTTAAATTCTCATAATCCTCTGTTTTTTTGCATTTTAATTCCGAATTGCTTCTTCATATTCTTTTACCTCTTAGACAAAATTGAAATCTAGGGTTTGAAACCTTTTCAATTTCTTCAATTGGGTTCTTGTTTATAGGTATTTCACAAATTGGATGTCTGTGTGCTGGGAGAGGAAAGACGGGAATGGGAGGGGAGAGGTAAGGCACCGTCGCCGGCGCCGGAGGGAGAGGGAGACGGTTGAGAGATGCGACTTCGCCGGGGAAGAGGGAAGGTATGAGGTTGGGTTCAGCGTATTTAGGGTTTGGGTGGGGAGGGTATTTTCGGGTTTACATAATTAATGTGGACTTATGAGCAATAAAATCTCAATTTATAGACTTTTTAAAAATAAATTAAAATGTTTGTCCTTATTACAAATTACCTTTTGTTTATAGGACTTTTGAGAAATTTTTCCAAAAAAGAATTACCGGAATAGCTTTCACGTGACATGCACCTAATCTTCTACGGTTTAATGTGCTCAAATTAAGGAAAATTTGAATTTGAAGTTTGCTTTAGAAAACTAATTAGAACTATGAACTTAATTTTAGGGACAATTTTGTATTAAATTTATGAAAATGTGATAGGTTTAATGCATAACATTAAGGGGGAAAAAAAATAGAATTTGTGTTTAAATAAGAAAAATAATTAACCTCATTACTTAGTTTAGTCTTAAAAAGTAACACTTTATTGTAAGATGTAACAGCAGTTTTGCAAAAAAAAATAGTTTTTGTGGTTAGAAAAAGTAATAATTGAAGTGTAACATAATGCATACTCCTATTTGATTGTAATTTGTTATATAGATGAATGTAATGGTTTTATAGAGTAAATGTCACTTTTTTTCTTTAAAAAAGAGTTAAAAATCATGTATGTAATCGGTTTTTGCATTTCAATTGAATGTAAAACCCTAGAAAAGTGTTACAATTGAGAAAAAAAATGTTACGTTTATTATTATAAAATTTTACATTAGTTTAGTAGCCAATATCATGTTATCTTTAATCTATTTCAGTAAATTTGTGGTACATTTTTTTTAAAAAAGTGTTACATATAAGAAAAAAGTGTTACATTTTTTTATAAAAAGTGTTACTTTTGCAGGCGAGCAAAAAATGGCAGGGAAAAAAAAGTTGGGGGCAAAAAAAAAAAAAAAAAAAATCAACTTGGCTCGGCGGCTCGGCTGTGAGTCGTCTCACAGGAGTCCAGCCCATTATAAATAGGGTACATACATCATACATAGAGATTGTAGTTCTTTGTGATGTTAAAATGATCTGTTTGAATTGCAAATCAGATCTTTTTTATATAGAGTAATCAAGAATTATTGCCTTTAAATGTATTTAGCTATAATTATCATTTAAAAAAACAAATAACGTGTCTATTTTTGAATTTTCAAGAAATTCAAATTAATAAGAAAAAAATGAGACAATCGAATACATCGTAATCACCTACCCAACTCTAAAAAAAAACTTTGGCAATCAATTTACAACTACAATTGCTTTGATCAAGGCTTTCCAGATGGAGTTTAATCAGAATCCACAATAATTTAAACTTGGTGCAATGGTCGATCCCTTTCCATTCTTCCCTTTATTAGGGCTACTCGATAGAGTCGTTGCGAGCAATAACATTTCACAGCCATAAAAAATTAACCACCCTTGGTTTCATTACTGCCACGTAATTTGTGGTGAGTCTCTTAAAACATTGAGTACAAGAACCACATTGGCCGAGACTACTCATAATTTAGGTTGTACTCGCAGGTCGAGGAACGGGAGAGAAGTGGGAGCGGTGGTGGGGGAAGAGACAATTTTGTGTTGGGTCTGGGTAGGGTGGGTGTTGTCAAGTGATGAAGGAGGATTAAATATTGGACATGTGTTTAAAATATCATAATTTTCTAATTTTACCATTAAATTTTTGTTATGTGTGTTGTCCATGACAACATAAAAAACAATTAGACTTCATTAGTCATAGTGATTATGGGGCACCTAAAAATTAGTGTAGGCTACTTCATACAATTAAAATGAGTCGAGTGACAAAACCACACATCTTGAATACTTGAGTGATCTTGGATGCAATTTTCTTACTTTTTGAGATTATCTAAGAAGCTTAGTAGGCTAAACCGTGCTCGAAGCCCATATCCAATTGTTTCCTCGCAATGATCATAGTTTTTTTTTTCTTTTTTCTACTCTTTAATTGATTAAATTTTCTATGAGTGACTACTTGGCAATCCCAATGCCTGTAAGTACCTGGGATGCAACAAAAAATTAGTTTAGGCACCTTCAATGAAAAATGACTTTAGGTGTCAAGTCTATAGAACACCAATAGTTTAGGTATTTTTTTTTTCTTGCAATTTTTCCAATAATTAAATACGCATTTTAAATACTTACCCCCAATTGTATTTCGTAATTAATTAGTTTATTATGCCCCGTCGAGTATCGACGGGTTACAAACTAGTCTTAAACTAGAAAGTGAGTCCTATATGTTATACTCACAACAATTATCCACTAACTATTCTCTACCCCACTTTCACTCTCCTATCAAACTATCAACACTCAAAACACATCACATTTTTCTTAATTCTTGAACCCACTCATTTTTTTATTCTTAAAATGAGACGGAGGGAGTATAAAGAATTACTCTTTCCGTCCAAAACTTATCGCAACTACTTCTTCCCATGCAATAGTCAGGACTTCTTGACAATATCGGGCTGGAACAACTTAAAAGTGAGTATACGAGGATTAAGAAAATACTCCCTCTGGCCCAGAAAAATAGTCTCATTTTGGTTTTTAGTGGTCAACAAAAAATAAACTTTGACCAAACATTAGTGTCAATGTAATGATTACAATGACAATCTAAAAATTGTTATTGATAAACCGTTCACCGCTTGCATGATGACTGAATCGTAGAAGAGGGAGAGGCTAAGGGGAGTGACTTTGCTCCGATAACATATTTTAGAATTTCATTAGGATGATTATATTATCACCAATGGTCGGTCAAAGTTTATTTTTTTTACCATAAAAAGTCAAAATGAGATTATCTTTCTGGGACAGAGAGAGTATGTTGTAAGAATAAGCATAGTGAGTAAGTAGAAGAGAGAAAATAAATTAGTGATTAGTAATTGTAGGTGGGTAGGAAAGAGAAAATTAAACATTTTGGTAAATAACATTAAGTATATGACGCCTAAAATGAAAATAAGTAGCGATAAGTTTGGGACGGAGTGAATATGTATGTATGAATGGAATCATTGATTCTTGATATTATGAAACAATAAAAAAAAAAAATTAAATAGTTAGAAATATCTCCCCTTGTCTCATTTGAAATAAAATAAATTTTTATTTTGAGTATTTCATTCGAAATAAAATAAGACATCTCAAATTTGAATGTTTTTAATATTTTTTTATCAATGAGGTTTACTAGTTATACTCACAACAATTTTTTATTTAATAGTATTCTTGACTCACTTTCTCTATCTCTCATACTTACAACACCTGCTTTTTAAATTATTTTTTTTCCATTGGATACAAAAGAAGGGAAAAAAGACATCTATAGACTTGCTCGTATGAGGGATAAGAGGACACGAGACATTGGGAGGGTTAAATGTGTTAAGGATGTAGACCAATGAGTGTTGGTCGGGGATAAAGAGATAAAAGATAGGTGGAGTTCGTACTTCAATACCTTGTTTAATGGCAATCAAGAGCAGGATATTGGAGATATAACTATCCCTTCGAGTATGATTAATCGAGATTTTATGCGGCGAATTCAAAAGGGTGAAGTGGAAATGGCGATGAAAAATATGGGATTAAAGAAAGCCGTATGGTCGGATGGAATACCAATTGAGGTGTGGAGGTGTTTTGGGGAGAGGGGAATAGATTGGTTAACAACACTATTCAACAAGATATGGAGAAGTAACACAATGCCATTGGAGAAAAAGTACCCTAATCCCTTTGTATAATAACAAAGGTGATGTCCAAGATTGTGCCAACTATCGAGGGATCAAACTAATGAGCCATACTATGAAACTTTGGGAAAGAGTGATTGCACAACGGCTAAGAAAAATTGTGAGTATTTCGGATAACCAATTTGGATTTATGCCCGGCAGATCGACTATGGAAGCAATCTATCTTATGAGACAAATCATGGAGAAATATCGAGATAAAAAGAAAGATTTGCACATGGTTTTCATTGATTTGGAGAAGGCGTATGATAAAGTGCCAAGAGAGGTACTTTGGTGGGCTTTAGTAAAGAAAGGCGTTTCAAAGAAATATATTGATATTATCAAGGACATGTATAATGGAGTTAGTACTAGTGTACGGACAAGCGTTGGGAAGACAGAAGAGTTCCCTATCACGATTGGAGTGCATCAAGGCTCTGCACTTAGTCTCTTTCTCTTTGCCCTGATAATGGATGAAGTGACGAGGTCAATCCAAGATGATATTCCATGGTGTATGTTGTTCGCAGATGATATTGTGCTGATTGATGAGACAAAAGAAGGTGTTGAAAGTAAATTTGAGTTGTGGAGACGCACTTTGGAATCTCGAGGTTTTAGGTTAAGCAGAAGTAAAACTGAATATATGGAGTGTAAATTTAGCAAAGTTGGAAGCAGAGAGTCAGGAGTGATCACATTCGATGGAAAGATTGTCCAAGCTTCCGAGTTCTTTCGCTATCTTGGATCTATTATCCAAAAAGATGGAGAATTGGATGGAGATGTGGCTCATAGGATTAAAGCAGGTTGGTTGAAGTGGAAGAGTGCCACATGGTTTCTTTGTGATCGTGGCATGCCAAATAGATTAAAGGGAAAATTCTATCGTACGGCAATTAGGCCTGCACTGCTTTATGGCACTGAATGTTGGGCCGTGAAACAGTGTCATATTCATAAGATGAATGTAGCGGAGATGCGTATGCTACGATGGATCTGTTGGCATACAAGAAAAGATCGATTGAGAAATGAGGTGATCAGGGGTAAAGTAGGAGTTGCGCCCATTGAAGATAAAATGAGGGAGCCTCGTCTAAGGTGGTTTGGTCATGTGAGACGGAGACCGAGTGATGCACCGGTTAGGAGGCCTGAAGAGTGGAGAAGTGATAAAATGGCGAGGGGTAGGAGAAGACCCAAGCAAACTTGGATTAAGGTGATTGAAAATGATATGAGTTTACTCGGAGTAGATGGAGATGTGGCGTTGAAGAGGCCGGAGTGGAGGGCGAAAATTCATGTGAATGATGGGGGTTGATCGTACTTTTTATTTTTATTATTTATTTATTTATTTATTTATTTTATTTTATTTTCTCCATCTTTTTCCTCTCTTTCTCTCTCTCTCTCTCGCTCGCTCTCTCTCTCTCTCTCTCTCTCTCTCTCTCTCTCTCTCTCTCTCTCTCTCTTCCTTTTATCACGATGACATATGAGGATTCATGTTAGCCGACCCCAAATTATTTTGGGACTAAGGCTTTGTTGTTGTTGTTGTATTAGAAAACTAGCATTCCTTGATCTCTATATTAAAACCGATAATTCTATTAAGTGGGAAGAAAGTACTTTTAATAATCTCAACATCCAATATTTAATTGTAATTAAGATATTAATTTTTTATGTAAAAATTACTTGTCAAAGTATGCCTTGAATCAAGTTTCAAGTCATTTGCGCAAAAGTTGCAAAGTGTTACTCCCTCCATCTCAGAGTATGTGTCCACCCTTCCGTTTGCACGGAAATTAAGAAATGAAAGAAGTGATGTAAGTGTTGTGAGTGTAAAAGTAAAGTAGAAGAGGGAATAATGAGTGAGAGGGAATAGTAAGTTGATTGGTATTGTAAGTATAACAGTTAGTAGGAGATAGAATGAATGGGAGGAATAGTAAATACTCTTTGCAATTTAGGAAGTGGACATATACTCTAAGACAAACTAAAAAAGAAAAGAGGACATATATTCTGGCATCGAAGAAGTAAAATTTTGAGCTTATCGGAGAATTCAGTGCCTACGTGGTCGATTGTCATCAAATTCAGATTGGGTGGCGGGATCACGCTGTCGCATAGGCCCAACATATTTTGAATTTATGGCCGCTTATAGTGATACTCTATTTTTTTTACCGGAAATTTAGTCTTTAGTTCTTTATTTTTATTGTGAATGATCTTTAATCGATAATTTAAGCTACTTTTAATCACGTTAATAGAAATTTACAATTTGTTATTGATACAATATTATATTCCCTCTGTCCCTAAATGAGTGTCCAAAATCATTTTAAGGGACACTGAAAATCTCAACTTTTTGAACAATTTGGTAACAACGATTCATATATAATCTTGTAATCTCCTTTCCAAACCTTCAGTTTTGCACGTATAAAGAAACCGGTGAAATTTTTTTCGAAAAAAAACGTTTATGGAGAAAGTTATGTTAAAAAAAGACACTTATTTAGGGACAAAGATTTCTTGAAAATGAACACTCATTTAGGGACAGAGGAAGTAAGTATTATGAATACTAAATTTTAGATTCTCATTAAGATAATTAAAATTAAATTATTATTTAAAGTTCATTCATAATAACAACAAAAAAGATAGAATAGCTTTCCATGACAGATGTTGTTTATTCATTCTTCCGTTCTAGGGTTCTAAATCTTTGTTACACAATTGACTGTCTCTTTAAAAAGTTGGCTTTTATTTTATTAATAAATGTCTATTATTATCGGCACTCTCAAATATTTATGTTAGTGCAGAACTGAAGTGTTACCTCAGGTGTTGCCCTGACAGTCTAAGTGCTGTGACGAGATTCTTTGTAATTTGATATTTCTTTCTAATATAATTTTATACTAATGTCCTAATATTATTGTCTAGATGTTGGACCATATTTTCAGGTATAATAAAGTTGATTTATGGAGCTTAAAACATGGAGAAAAAATTAATGAAGAATTACTCATAAAAGCCGAGTAAATAAGGGAGTTACAAACATATTTAACATGTGTTAAATATGTTAAATATGGAGAAGACCAAGTCCAAGGTTTGTTGCTGATCAAATAGATGAAGTACAAGGCGTTGGAAGCAAGGAGTACAACAAGGTGAAGCTTAGACTTGGGCATGAAGAATTCGGTTGAGAGAATCAAGGAAGGAAGACCAAGTCAAGCTTGTTTTGTGGAGATAAGGCTTGCACATGATCTCCACCCTCCTCACACGATCACAAACAGCCCAAGGCTGTTATTTGTGTAGCCTCCAAGTCTTGGTTGGCTATAAATAGATGCTTGGATGAAGATTGAAGACAAGCCAAATTTTACACACATCCATAGTACATAGAGCAAAGTACTTCTTGGCTCATTAGATCCTCCCTCCCATACACTCTTTTCCACACTCAAATACTTCGGGTTTGAGTGTGTTTTTGCTAGGTTAGGATCATCGTACTTTGTTCTACTTTTGGTTCCATAGATCGTATATTGTACTAGCTATAGGGAACCTTTTGCTTTGTAATTGATATTGATTATAAAGTTTTCGCCATTTAGGCATCTCAAGTTATATTTATATAACTTGAGAAAAATATATCTCTTGTGCTATTTATTTTTCCGCTGCAAAACTCTTATATTTTCGGGTGTGTGTATTCTGTCCGTCAGCGTGTGTTACCCGGGGTGTTACCTAACACTTGAGGTAACATCTGTTCTCAGTAAGCTTTTGACAAACATTTTCAATTGGCACCAGAGCCCGGTCACTTGACGTTACTAAGTGGTTCGGTCCTTTGTCATGGCTTTCGATCTCCAGGAGGGAGAACCTGATCAAACAAACATGTTTGTCACAATAAGTGACTCGGAGACTGAACATGTTACCACAGATGTTATACACACTGAGATAACATCTGAGACCACACCAGTCAGGTATAACAATTTCAGTTCATATAATGATGTTTGTTTCGTGGTTTCCACTAACCTTGATGCAGGAAGTTCACAAGAGGATGAGCTGAGCAAAGATGAACTCATTGTTGGGTTAAAGAACCTTTATGAGGAGTTGCTCAAGGAATGGAAGAAAGAGAACAAAATGGTTAAAACTTTAACCAAGATGAATGATGGACTCAAGGCCTGCTTGACTCGCTTGGAATTTCAAGCATCCAAGAGGGATGCCGAGCTAGAGAAAGTCAAGGCCAAATTGACTTTAGCCGAAACCACCTTGAAGAAAATCAACACCGGATCATCCAAACTGGATGAGATTCTCAATTTGAGTAAGCCTCTCAAAGCAGGTGTTGGTTTCCGAGAATCATTAGATAAAATTATTTCTTCTTTGAGTTGTGATGAACATGAAATATGTTTTGTGAAAGAACGTGCTTTTGATCAAAATTCTTTCTCTAAAGACTCTTTTGACAAAAGAAAAGTGTGTCAATACTGTCACACCTCTGGACATTTTAAAAATAAGTGTAATACTTTTTCAAAGAAATAGTCCAGTTATTCTGTGTTACCTGAAGTGTTACCTAGCACTCCAGATAACACATTCTGTCAGAAGGTCAAAAACACAAAAAAGAAGACATGGAAACCTAAATCTAAATTGAGATGTGATGTTGTTTACACTTCTCTAAAGACAAATATTGAAGAATCATGGTACTTTGATAGTGGATGTTCACGTCACATGACGGCAACAAAGTTGTTTTTGAAAGACTATGAATCTATTCAAGGAGGTAGTGTAACTTATGGTGGTGGAAGTAAAAGCAATATAATAGAAAAGGGGACACTAGATGTGACTGGTTTTCCTGCCTTAAAAAATGTCTTACATGTAGATGGTCTTGTTGCTAATTTAATTAGTATTAGCCAACTTTGTGATGACAATTTAAAGGTAAAATTCAATAAAAATACTTGTGAAGTCTTTGATTGTACTAACAATTGTGTGATGACAGGAATTAGATCAAGTGACAATTGTTATCTTGTTGAAGACAAACAGGTGTGCCATTTGGCAAAAATAGATGTTACAACATTGTGGCATCAAAAGTTTGGACATGCCCATTATCGAAACTTGAAGAACATTATCAAGTTTGAGGCTGTCAAAGGAGTCCCTAAACTGAATCTTAATAACAAAATGGTTTGTGGAGGCTGCCTTAAAAATGAGGAGACTCGTGTTACCCAGTGTGCTGCCCAACACCAAGAGCAACACTTCGGGACAACACATTGTTTTCAGCTTTTGCACATGGACTTGATGGGTCCAATCGAGGTAGAAAGCTTGGGAGGTAAGAGGTATATTTTTGTTATAGTTGATGATTTCTCTAGGTTTTCATGGATATATTTCTTAAGAGAAAAATCTGAAACTTTAGATAAATTTAAACTCTTGCACTCTAAAATCAAAAACATGTTTTGCTCACCTATTTTCCGTATAAGATCTAATCATGGAAAAGAATTTGCAAATGTTTCTTTTTATACTTTTTGTAAGAAAAAGGGGATAAACCATGATTTTTCGGTATCAAAATCTCATCAACGGAATGGGGTGGCCGAAACGAAAAATAGGACATTGCTTGATATGGCCCGTGTCATGTTATTTTCAAAACGGATTTCAAAAAGATTTTGGGCTGAAGCTTTGAGCACGGCTTGTCACATTTCAAATAGAGTCTTTCTAAGACCTGGTTTAACAATGACACCCTATGAGATTTTGAATGGGAAGAAACCACATGTACATTACTTCCATGTGTTTGGGGTGTATGTTTCATATTAAAAGACTGGGATTACTTAGCTAAGTTTTACTCTAAGAGTGATAAATGCATTTTTCTTGGATATTCTCAAGACAATCATGCATATCGAGTGTATAATTTAAGCTTGGAAACTATTCAAGAATCTGTGAACATTGTTTTTGATGATCTGTTAAGTGTTACAGATAAACCAGGTGATTATCCTCTCATGATACAGATGGAACAACCTCAAAGTGAATTTGACATTTATGTTGGACCAGATGTGTTGGGTTTCCAAGTAACATGCGCAGCGGAATATAGCAATTAAAATTTTAAGAAACCCAAAGCCATGGATCCGTTCATATGATTAAATCAAATACATCAAGATGAATATAGGAATAACTAACCCTTGATGGCTATCAAATTTTCTCTTGGTCTTTGGTGGAGATTTGAAGACTTGATCACGATCACAAAGCTTGAACACGAACTTTGAAGATGATGATTTTCACCCTCTAGCGGTATCCACACTTCGAACGAATATCAAAGGAACTTCTTTGATCTTGGTTGCTAGACCAATATTATGAAACACACTTTCACAATATAATAAAGAACTATATGGAATTTATTTGTGAATTATTTTGTTCCTCAATCAAAGATATCTTAGAACAAAATAATATCTCTCTCAAACTCTTTGAGCCTCACAAAATCACTAGTTAATATGGTCTGGCCGAATTGGGGTTTTTATACACAATTAAGACCTATTCCAAATAGGAATCTTGTGCCAAAAACCTTCCTAAATCGAATTAGGAATTTTCCTGTCGGCAGCACCAGGCGCCCGCCTGGTACCACCCAGGCGCCCGCCTGTTTGGGCAGAAACTCCAGTCTCTTTCCGGCTTGAACAGGCGCCCGCCTGGTGCAACCCAAGCGCCCGCTTGGTTGACCAGGAGGCCCAGAACTTTTCCAGAAATTCCTTGGAGGTCCTTCGACCCTAAATTCCAATATAGTCCTTTTATTTAAGATTCGTTCTATTGTGTGTGACCCTCTAGGATTATACTAAGTTGGCAATGGGCTCAAACATGATTCCATAAGATATGATTAGGTTCTAGCAAACCGTCATACCTACCCAAATAGTATAACTAGATACAAGTTCGCATTCCTTTAGAATATGTCATAATCCATTTGTCCACGATGTCATTGAACACAAGTCATGGTCAAATAGTCAACTTGTTTTGTTCAATACTTTCTCGATTCCGAATATGTTGATAATCCAAATGACATTGATCCAATCAATTCATTTGAGTCCGGCCGAACATTTCATCAACATCATTCCTACGAGAGGCCCAAGCTTGACATCTCTCCGTGGAGGGACAAATCCATTTAGCTTATTATTCTTCTCAACGAGAATCCGATTATGCCAATCATACCCTTTATAACTACCGTGTTAAGGTAGCGTTTGAATATGTCAAACACAATGTTCATCAAGTGGAAGACTATAATAACTTCATGTCTAAGGATTCAAATGACATAACTAATATGAGATATATGTTTGACATAGACCATGACATAAATCTCATACAGCGGGTCATGTCCAGTACCTTGTTCCAAACAAGTACCCATAAATCTAACATGATCATCTCATGATCATTTAGCCTTTATACTAGTGCTTAATAAGTACTAGGGACGGGAATTATTATAAGTAAACATGAACAACAATAATAATCAAAACATCTCTTTTATTGATATGAAATAAATGATAACAATTACAACGTTTATTAAACGTGCCTAGGGCACCACTACCAACAATCTCCTACTTGCCCTAGGCCCAATCTCCCATGTATCTAATACCCATGGACCTAACATGACCATCATGTTTAGCTTGTGGAAGTCCCTTTGTTAGCGGGTCCGCAACATTGTCATCAGTAGGTACTCTGCATATATTTACGTCTCCCCTATCAACGATCTCTCGAATGATATGAAAACGCCTAAGTATGTGTTTGGATTTTTGATGTGCTCTTGGTTCCTTTGCTTGAGCAATAGCACCACTATTATCGCAATAAAGGTCTATTGGATTAGCAATACTAGGAACCACTTCAAGTTCAGTTATGAACTTCTTAATCCAAACAGCTTCTTTTGCAGCATCCGATACAGCAATATACTCAGCTTCTGTTGTAGAATCAGCGGTTGTACTTTGCTTGGAACTCTTCCAGCTTACAGCTCCACCATTTAACATAAACACAAAACCCGATTGCGATCGGCTATCATCTTTGTCGGTTTGGAAGCTTGCATCCGTGTAAGCGTTTACAACGAGATCATCTTCCATTCCTCCATAGACCAAAAAGGAGTCTTTAGTTCTTCTCAAGTACTTAAGAATCGCTTTTACAGCTATCCAGTGATTTTCGCTAGGGTCGGATTGGTATCTACTTGTCATGCTCAAAGCATAAGATACATCCGGCCTAGTACAAATCATGGCATACATGATGGACCCAATTGCCGAGGCATATGGAACATCATTCATTTTCTCACGCTCATCGTTTGTCTTAGGACATTGAGTCTTGCTTAGAGAAACTCCATGTAACACTGGCAAGGTGCCTCTCTTAGAATTTTCCATACGGAATCTTCTAATGACCTTGTCAATGTATGTACTTTGGCTTAAACCAAGTAGCCTCCTTAATCTATCTCTATAGATCTTAATGCCAAGAATATATGCGGCTTCATCCATATCTTTCATTGCGAAGCACTTTCCTAACCAAGTCTTCACAGACTGAAGTGTAGGAATGTCGTTTCCAATGAGCAATATGTCATTCACATATAAAATAAGGAATAGCACTATGCTCCCACTAATCTTCTTGTATACACAAGGCTCATCTTCGTTCTTGATGAAACCAAACTCTTTGACCGATTCATCAAAACGGAGATTCCAACTCCTAGAAGCTTGCTTCAATCCATAGATGGATCTCTGCAATTTGCATACCTTAGAATCTTGTTCAAAACCTTCTGGTTGTGTCATATACACATCCTCTTGGAGTTTTCCATTCAGGAAAGCGGTTTTGACGTCCATCTGCCATATTTCATAGTCATGATATGCGGCAATGGCAAGCAAAATTCTTATAAACTTGATCATTGCTACGGGTGAAAAGGTCTCATCATAGTCAATACCATGAACTTGCCTATAACCTTTCGCTACAAGCCTAGCTTTGTAAGTATGCACCTTCCCATCCATGTCAGTCTTCTTCTTGAAGACCCATTTGCATCCTATGGTTTTTACACCTTCGGGCGCATCAATCAAATTCCAAACTTGATTGTCTTGCATGGATTGCAATTCGGATTCCATGGCTCCAAGCCACTTGTCCGAATCAGGAGAAGACATCGCCTCTTGGTAGGTTGACGGTTCATCATTCTCAATGATTTCTACCTCATTACTATCCGTTACGAGAAATCCATATCTCTTGGGCTCGGATCGTAACCTACTAGATCTGCGAGATGCTTGTGTATTTTGAACAGGTTCCACAACTCCTTGTGGTTCTTGTTCATGTTCCACTATTGGTTCAATGTTATTTTCTGGGTCTCGAATTTCTTCAAGATTTATTTTACTCCCACTGATTTCTTTGGAGAGAAACTCTTTCTCTAGAAAGACACCAGTTCGGGCAACAAACACTTTGTTGTCCTCTCGGTTGTAAAAGTAATATCCTTTAGTTTCCTTAGGATATCCCACGAAAATACATTTATCAGATTTGTGTGCAAGTTTGTCTGAGATAAGTCTTTTGACAAAAACTTCACAACCCCAAATCCTCATGAAAGATAAACTAGGTTTCTTTCCACTCCACATCTCATATGGAGTCTTTGGAATTGATTTAGTTGGAACTTGATTTAGTGTGAAAGCAGCGGTTTCTAGGGCGTAACCCCAAAAGGATATTGGAAGATCAACTTGACTCATCATTGATCGAACCATGTCTAACAAAGTCCGATTTCTCCTCTCAGACACACCATTCCATTGTGGTGTTTCGGGCGGAGTCAATTGTGAAACTATTCCACAATTCTTTAGATGATCGTCAAATTCTTGACTTAAGTATTCACCACCTCGATCTGATCGAAGTGCCTTTATACTTTTGCCAAGTTGTTTTTCTACTTCATTTTGAAATATTCTAAATATCTCAAATGCTTCACTTTTATGTTTCATTAGGTAAACATACCCAAATCTACTATAATCATCAGTGAAGGTTATGAAGTATTGAAATCCTCCCCTAGCATTGCTACTTAATGGTCCGCATACATCGGAATGTATCAACCCCAATAAGTCGCTTGCCCTTTCACCCAACTTGGTAAAAGGTGTCTTAGTCATTTTTCCAAGAAGACACGACTCACAAGTATCATATGACTCTAAGTCACATGAACCCAAAAGTCCGTCCCCATGGAGTTTTGAGATACGCTTCTCATTAATATGACCAAGACGGCAATGCCACAAATAAGTATGATTTACATCATTAGGTTTAGATTTCTTATTTACATGATAGACATTATTTTCATTCTTGACATCCAAGATATAAAGGCCATTAAATGAATTAGCAATACCATAAAGCACATCATTTAAATAAATAGAAAATTTCTTATTCTCAATAAGAAACTTAAAACCTTCATTATCCAAACAAGAAATTGAAATAATATTTCTGCTTAAATCCGGAACATAATAACAATTGTTCAAAACAAGAATTAATCCGGAAGGTAAAGTGACTTCATAAGTCCCCACGGCTAATGCAGCAACTCTTGCTCCATTTCCCACGCGTAGATCTACTTCACCTTCTTTAAGCAGTCTCCTATTCTTTAATCCCTGCACATTTAGACAAATGTGAGAACCACATCCGGTATCCAATACCCAAGAATCAGTGGTAGAAAGGAGAATATCTATCATATAGATACCTGAAGTCGACGCAACCTTGCTGCTCTTCTTCTTCTTTTGCTCTTCCAAGAAAGCCTTGCAATTACGTTTCCAATGACCAATTTCTTGACAATGGAAACAGATTGCATCCTTTTGTGAATCAAGTTTTGCCTCAGAAGCCTTGGCAACCTTTGCCATGCTTATCTTGGGTTTGACAACTTTTGCCTTACCCTTTCCTTTGGCACTAGCCTTCTTCCCATCATGAACCAAGAGCACGGGAGAACCTTTCTCCACAATTTTCATCTCTGCAGTTTTGAGCATCCCATGCAACTCAGAGAGATTCTTATCCATTCCATGCATGTTATTATTCATCACAAACTGATTATAACTTTTAGGTAATGAATTAAGAATGAGATCCGTGGCTAGCTCCAATGGGATTGGATAGCCAAGTTTCTCAAGGTGCTCTACATAACCTTTCATTTTAAGAAAGTGAGGACTCACTTGTTGCCCTTCATTCATTTTACTAGTAGTGAATGCAACAATGGTCTTGTACCTCTCTTGCCTAGCTTGCTCTTGAAACATGGTTCTCAACTCCACACCTATCTCATAGGCTTCCAAATGTTCCAAACTTTGTTGGAGTTTTGAACACATAGCAGCAAGCATGAGACAACTTACATC
Organism: Campanula takesimana; assembly: GCA_026119855.1. Taxonomy (NCBI): domain Eukaryota; kingdom Viridiplantae; phylum Streptophyta; class Magnoliopsida; order Asterales; family Campanulaceae; genus Campanula; species Campanula takesimana. Next base: position 212,492 of record JAOWBW010000640.1, on the reverse strand, counting down.
TCTAGAATCATTACGATGTTTCTTGTAATTGTCTCTTTCCACCCTAGGGGCAGTAGGCGGTGGTTCAGCAGGAAGAGGCCCATCGAGAATGTACAACTTATCTTCTTGCCTAAGAACGATTCTTATGCTACGGATCCAATCCATAAAGTTTGTACCATTCTCTTCGAGCTTATCCTTCTCAAGGATCGATCGCAACGATATTGATTGAGTGTTATTAGTCATTATCTACAAATATGCAAAATTTCCAAAATTTAATAAGTACCGGTTTTCATTAAAGAGATAAATAATGTATTTTAAACAAAATACTCCCACTAAATTATATAACCTTCATATACATCCAATGTATAATATAATTTAATTGGGCTAAGATCCAACTTTAATTTAATTTTAAGTCCGCTAAGGCGGATTACACAAAATCAAATTAATTAGGTAGACAACTCTTGTCAATCATATCTCATATGACTCTTAGTTCCTTTTATGCGATTCTTTAAGAAATCCAATTTCAAAAAGCATGTTAAACCTCATCTTTGCCTAGGCCCAAAACTGTTTTGACGCCCAATTAAGTCTAACCATTTTAAACGCACAGTTAATGTGTCCCGCTAGGGCGTGCCCACACTATCTATCTTGCTCATACATAAACAAATTTAATGCATCTCGCTAGGGCGAATCTACATTAAAATCACTCATGTAATAACAAGTGTTTTAATCATGGCATGGCAATATAAGACTTAAAACTTTCTTTGAAGGTTCATCACATATAGCATATAACACATTTATGAGCACATAATATAAACATGTTACGCATCAAGTTTAGCCACTAAATTAATCTCCATTAATTTAAGCATGATATTTATGTGTCATTAGTTTCTCTATAATTATGAGGATGAGACTATTTCAACTTTGGTTATTATCTCCAAATCAAGACAACAAGAAGTGCGGTCGAACTAAGCCATTAGGCAACCACAATCCCGCACTAATTCAAGAAACCAAGAAAGTAGTCCATGTGGCCGAAACTAAGCAATAGATGGTCTCGATGAACGTAGGCCAATTGCATTCACAATTCCACATGGATCTCCAATCATTGAATCAAGAACTTTGTTTCTCAATTTTAGCAATTATGAACTCTTCATAATTCTAACTTCGTTTTATCTTTGAAACTTTGATTGCGATCAATTTTGGGAAACACAATCTCGATGAACGCAGATTAGCCATCCAAAACTTGAACCAATCTAGGAATCACAAGACTAAAACAAATAGGAAAATCAAACCCCAAAATCCACACACAAACCAACTACCCAAAACCCATTCCAGATCAGCAAGTCTGAAGTGGTCTTGTTACTGGTTTTGTTGGATTTATCAAAATTCCATATTCAGATTTTAACCAAAATCAGAACAAATCTTGACCACCGAGCGCCCGCCTGCAAAGGACCAGGCGCCCGCTTGAATAGCCAGAATAGTATAGAATTTTAAAGTTCGAAAATTTTGTCTCAAAATTATTTTTCCCCGATTATTAAAACTTTGATCCAATCAAAAATCAATAATCGAAATAATTCAGAATCCACCATAATTTTTATTGCGATTGAATCGTGCGATTAAAGTTGGAAAAACAATAAACCACATAGAATCACAAAACACATAAACATCATATAATCCAATATTCATATCATGCTTGGCACATAAACAATTTATATACACACAACATGATCCAAGTATTGAATTAATCAACATGAACGGGGCTCTGATACCACTGTTGGGTTTCCAAGTAACATGCGCAGCGGAATATAGCAATTAAAATTTTAAGAAACCCAAAGCCCTGGATCCGTTCATATGATTAAATCAAATACATCAAGATGAATATAGGAATAACTAACCCTTGATGGCTATCAAATTTTCTCTTGGTCTTTGGTGGAGATTTGAAGACTTGATCACGATCACAAAGCTTGAACACGAACTTTGAAGATGATGATTTTCACCCTCTAGCGGTATCCACACTTCGAACGAATATCAAAGGAACTTCTTTGATCTTGGTTGCTAGACCAATATTATGAAACACACTTTCACAATATAATAAAGAACTATATGGAATTTATTTGTGAATTATTTTGTTCCTCAATCAAAGATATCTTAGAACAAAATAATATCTCTCTCAAACTCTTTGAGCCTCACAAAATCACTAGTTAATATGGTCTGGCCGAATTGAGGTTTTTATACACAATTAAGACCTATTCCAAATAGGAATCTTGTGCCAAAAACCTTCCTAAATCGAATTAGGAATTTTCCTGTCGGCAGCACCAGGCGCCTGCCTGGTACCACCCAGGCGCCCGCCTGTTTGGGCAGAAACTCCAGTCTCTTTCCGGCTTGAACAGGCGCCCGCCTGGTGCAACCCAAGCGCCCGCTTGGTTGACCAGGAGGCCCAGAACTTTTCCAGAAATTCCTTGGAGGTCCTTCGACCCTAAATTCCAATATAGTCCTTTTATTTAAGATTCGTTCTATTGTGTGTGACCCTCTAGGATTATACTAAGTTGGCAATGGGCTCAAACATGATTCCATAAGATATGATTAGGTTCTAGCAAACCATCATACCTACCCAAATAGTATAACTAGATACAAGTTCGCATTCCTTTAGAATATGTCATAATCCCTTTGTCCACGATGTCATTGAACACAAGTCATGGTCAAACAGTCAACTTGTTTTGTTCAATACTTTCTCAATTCCGAATATGTTGATAATCCAAATGACATTGATCCAATCAATTCATTTGAGTCCGGCCGAACATTTCATCAACATCATTCCTACGAGAGGCCCAAGCTTGACATCTCTCCGTGGAGGGACAAATCCATTTAGCTTATTATTCTTCTCAACGAGAATCCGATTATGCCAATCATACCCTTTATAACTACCGTGTTAAGGTAGCGTTTGAATATGTCAAACACAATGTTCATCAAGTGGAAGACTATAATAACTTCATGTCTAAGGATTTAAATGACATAACTAATATGAGATATATGTTTGACATAGACCATGACATAAATCTCATACAACGGGTCATGTCCAGTACCTTGTTCCAAACAAGTACCCATAAATCTAACATGATCATCTCATGATCATTTAGCCTTTATACTAGTGCTTAATAAGTACTAGGGACGGGAATTATTATAAGTAAACATGAACAACAATAATAATCAAAACATCTCTTTTATTGATATGAAATAAATGATAACAATTACAACGTTTATTAAACGTGCCTAGGGCACCACTACCAACAAGATGTTGTCATAAATGCTGGACCAGATGTTGGCCCCAGTGTTACCGCACCTGAGGCAACACCAGAGATAACACCAGAAGTCAGTCCAGTTGCAGAAAATGAAAATAATGAGGACTCCAATAGAGTAGATGATCCCGTCAGAAGAGTTCCCCCGTTGAAGATTCAAAAGAATCATCCTATATCCCAAGTGATAGGGAGATTAGACAAAGGGATACAAACTAGAGGTAAGGAACCGGTTAATTATCGAGACATGGTAAACCATTCATGTTTTCTTTCTAAGCTTGAGTCTAAAAATATTTTTTTTGAAAGACGAATATTTAATTCAAGTTTTTAACCATAAGAGATTTTCTAACTTGAAGAAGTCTCTTGTTCCGTGTCTTGTTTAAACCCCTTGGATCATCTTTGTTGTTGTATAATATTTTATTTTTTATTAAAAAATCATTTTTTTTTATGTTTCTCTGTTTTAAATCTGTCAGTGGGTGGTTTCTTCTATCCATTGACGGTGGCACATACTGACCTTTTTGTTATGGTAGGATAACACTCTAGGTAACATTATTGATAACATTCCTTTTTAAACTCAAAAGTGACAAAGTCACTAATCTTTTTCAAAGGCAAAAAGGCTAAAAACACTTATAGTATTTCCTTAGTAGCTCGGGGCACGGCGTTCGCTCCGACGATGCACTCTTGTCAAAGGGGGATATTATCTAGTGATTTTATATTAAGTATTAGGAACATGGAGTTCGCTACTACAGTGTTTCCTACTTGAACGGTACAAATCACTAAAACATGTTTACACTTTATAAGGACTCGGGGCACGGAGCTCGCTACTACGATGCTCCCTTGTAGATAAAGAAGTGTAAAATATGTTTATATTAAAGTGTTTGAAGATGAAGAACAAGCTTTTTATATCTAAATTATTAGATTTTCTTTGCCTAAAGTGTTCATATTTGGCAAGCTTGTTATACCTCAAATGCTTATTATAGAAGCATATCTTCGCCTCATGTGTTCAAAAATGAGGTATATCTCGCCTTAATTGCCTTAATATAAATTCAATAAGGGATGTTTATCACGAATGTTATCTTAAGTGTTACCATCATTGCCATCAACACATTAGTGTGTGCTACATTCGTTTTTTTTATTTTATTTTCAGAATTGTTTTTTAAATTTTCAAAGTTTGAAAGTCTTTTTATTTAAAGAAAAAGAGTTTACAATTTTGAAAAAGTCTAAAACAAATCTTTTACTTTGGTAAAATATAGTTGTAACAATTTCCCTAAAATTTAGGAATCTATCTTCAAATTTTTGAGAGATCGTTACATCATTAATTTTACCGTCTTAATTTTTTTTTCTTTTCTTTTTTCGTTTTTTATAAAAAAAAAAAAAAAAAAACGGATGTGTAGGGAGTTGGTTTTGTGTGCTCGTAAATAGGGGGAGTTTTAATTAGGATAGTTTAAATGTGAGTAAAAATAGGGGTCTTAGTTAATTTAGATGATAAGAGTTAAGTTTAAATTAATTTCCTCTCCTAATTCACATTCCTTAACCTCCTAAAATCCTATCCCTATTTACTCTCTCTTTCTCTCTCAAACGCACCTATATACTCCCTCCTCTTCATCGCTTTTTCTCTATCTCAGCAACCTTCCCCAAAATAAAAAACCCTTCTAAAAAAATTCTCCTTTTCTACCTCTCAAAATTCAACAATGGCTTCACCTTCCCAAAACCCTAACCAATCCGCACCTCAAGAGGAGTCACCTGGTGTTATCTCGGGTGTTACTTCACCTATGGACATATCTCCCATGGTTTCCAATATCTCTCCATCTATGGCCATGTCCATTGATGATCCTTCCATGGTTGCTACTTCAGTCCAACCTACCCCAACCGTGACTGCCTTTCAACCACCTGTTACCGCCACCAAAAAACCCAAAAGAAAAGCCCCTTCTTCCTCCAAATCGGCTGCTTAACCCTCCAAAAAGAACCACCGGCTTCATTAATTTGATTTCTTCCCAACCAGGGGGAGATGGTGTGCTGGTACTAGTGCAGGTACAAGTGCTGCTATTGATGCTGTTGGTGATGCTGGTACAGATCGTGCTGCTGGAGATGCTGGCACAAGTGATGAGCCGGATGATGGAGAAGATGGAGAATAACCTTGTTTAAAGGTTGTTGTTGCCACTATACTTGGGCAATGGCACCTTGTTTAAAGGTTGTTGTTGCCACTATACTTGGGCAATGGCTTTTATGGTACTATTGAATGGTTTCAAAAACAATTTTCGTTTGTGCTGGTTTGGTTTTTAAAACAATTCGTATTTTAGTTCTTAATTTAGAACTTTAATACTTTGGTGGTTATGCTTTGGTTTATGACTTGTGGTTTTGTGGATTTTAAAACTTTGATTTACTTTTTGTTTTAAACTACTAATTGTTTTAAACATGGTTCTACTTTACAATTAGTATATTAAGTAAATCTTTGTTGTTTCGGTTAACTCCATGATTAAGGGGGATTTAATCTTTGGTGAAATGCTCTGTTATACTGCATATGGTTAACTTGTTTTTGCAGGTACCAACACTTAGGTGATTGAAAAGAAATCTCAAATTAAGGGGGAGATTGTTAGTGCAGAACTGAGGTGTTACCTCAGGTGTTGCCCTGACAGTCTAAGTGCTGTGACGAGATTCTTTGTAATTTGATATTTCTTTCTAATATAATTTTATACTAATGTCCTAATATTATTGTCTAGATGTTGGACCATATTTTCAGGTATAATAAAGTTGATTTATGGAGCTTAAAACATGGAGAAGAAATTAATGAAGAATTACTCATAAAAGCCGAGTAAATAAGGGAGTTACAAACATATTTAACATGTGTTAAATATGTTAAATATGGAGAAGACCAAGTCCAAGGTTTGTTGCTGATCAAATAGATGAAGTACAAGGCGTTGGAAGCAAGGAGTACAACAAGGTGAAGCTTAGACTTGGGCATGAAGAATTCGGTTGAGAGAATCAAGGAAGGAAGACCAAGTCAAGCTTGTTTTGTGGAGATAAGGCTTGCACATGATCTCCACCCTCCTCACACGATCACAAACAGCCCAAGGCTGTTATTTGTGTAGCCTCCAAGTCTTGGTTGGCAATAAATAGATGCTTGGATGAAGATTGAAGACAAGCCAAATTTTACACACATCCATAGCACATAGAGCAAAGTACTTCTTGGCTCATTAGATCCTCCCTCCCATACACTCTTTTCCACACTCAAATACTTCGGGTTTGAGTGTGTTTTGGCTAGGTTAGGATCATCGTACTTTGTTCTACTTTTGGTTCCATAGATCGTATATTGTACTAGCTATAGGGAACCTTTTGCTTTGTAATTGATATTGATTATAAAGTTTTCGCCATTTAGGCATCTCAAGTTATATTTATATAACTTGAGAAAAATATATCTCTTGTGCTATTTATTTTTCCGCTGCAAAACTCTTATATTTTCGGGTGTGTGTATTCTGTCCGTCAGCGTGTGTTACCTGGGGTGTTACCTAACACTTGAGGTAACATCTGTTCTCAGTAAGCTTTTGACAAACACTTTCAATTTATTTGGTCCACCATTAATAATTTGTTCTCTACACTCGTGGATGTAGCTAAAGCAATGTTAATTAAGCACGTAATGATTGAGAAAAGAGAGAAACTGTAGACTGCAAATATACCACAAACCAGAAAAACAAATATAAAAATGAATTCACAATTTTATTTTTTCTATGCTTTAAGCCAAGAGACAAATAGAAGGATGATGAAACGAAATCGAACTTCAAACCTCACAAATTTTATTATGAGATTTGATTTTATCATTGAAAGCGTTACCATACATTTTATTTTGAAAGAAGAATGCATCGACTCATGCTAGGGATGACCAAACACGGTTCTGGTTTTGGAAAAGCTTGAACCGTAACCGAACTGTTTCTCTTCCGATTGCGGTTACGGTTCAGAATCGCCGGTTCACGGTTCGGAATCGCCGGTCCACAGTTTCTTTTTTTTTTTTTTTAAAAAAAATTTAACAGATAAATAATTATAATAATATTTTATTACCGATTTTATTTTGCAAAAAAAAAAAAGAATAGAAAAAATGTTTAAAAAACTAAAGAGGTCGGTCCCCCCCTTTTCTTTTATATACTCACAAATTTTTATAATTTTAATTCACTGAATTTGGATAATAAACCAGTCAAAACTCAACTTTTCTTGTCAATGTTCCGTTAGTAACAGTTAATTATGATGAAACCGTTAGAAATCTAACGATTTTGACGGTTTTCTAACGGTTTTGATAACGGTTCTGGTTCCGGTTTTTTCTAGGCAGTTCATGGCGGTTCGGAACCACCGTGTCACGGTTTTCAGAGGGGATGAACTGGAACCGGACCATGTTACAAACGGTTCCAGTTCATACGGTTCCGGTTTTCGTCAAGGTTCAAGGCGGTTTCGGGCTTTTCGGTTACGGTTCCATCCCGGTTTGACGGTCCCGATCCGGTTCCAGTTTGGTTTGGCCATCCCTAACTCATGCCACCAAACTTACAACTTTAACGAACCATTTAACATGTTGAGATACAATTCTCGATATAAGCCGCACCGTTAATTATTACTCCCTTTATATCGGAAAGTTATTTTTTATTATTATTACGGGATAAGGTTTAAGAAATAATTAAGTGTTAAGAAAATTCTACAAAAAAGAATTCGAATTACAGAATAAATAATAAATACATAAATAATAAACTGGAGAATAGATAAACAGAAACTAGACTGAATATTTTGTGCCGAGCCGTATGTTGAACACACTGTCCTTAAGACTTATTCGCCCCCTCACTGTGAGTGCTTGAGGTTGCTATCGGACGCTAGTCTCCCAGGATAACTCGCACGAACCGGATGCTTCCCTGCACTAAGAGACTCCGGCGAATTGAATTCAGTGCCTGGACAGTATCACCACGAGTATGCAATACAGGAGGCTAAAGGAGGAATGAACAAATTGCAACGAAAGAGAGGTTGGGGAGATTGCTGGAAACTGTGTGAATTTATGTGTCATCTTCAACTGGTTTGTAGCTCTTTTTATACTAGTTCAAACATTTGTATCTCATTCATCCCAACACCAAATTGGACAAATGAATACATTATCTCAATGTTCTCATGGAGTAGAACACAAACCCACGAACAACTTTGTCATTCGACAAATTATTTATCACGGAAATAAATCATATTTCCTTCACATAATACACAAAAATACACTATTTTTCCAACATTAAGATTATTTTTTAGTTATTCGATAAAAATTTAAAAGTTGTTAACGAGATCATTGTAAAAAACTTTTAATAACAATTTTTATTAAGTTAATAAAGTAAGTCATGTTACCAATCAAAATTCATACAAATTAACAAATGAATAAAGAGAAAAACTAATTTTACGGGGCAAAGAAAGTATTTGATTAGTTTGGTATCTAAAATGGTGATGTTAAGGTTAATCAACATCTTACCTAAATCCTTTTTCTAATGAAGTAACATTTTTTTTTATTTTTTGACAAATGACAAATCAGATTTATTCACAACATAAAAAAAAAATGGCACTTCATAAATATTGAAAGCTCATTCCAAATATAAGTAGATTTTCATCTTTTAAACTACAACAATGACATCTTTGATCGAAATTTTGAGACTGTCAAATTCTACTCTAAGTAAAACTTGAAAACTGCATCCATCCGGCATTTAAAAAACCCCATCGTATAATATTTTCGCTCCGCATTTGACATACTAGAAAATCCGGGTTGACATGTACACGTCCACCATACATCTCAAAATCCACAAATTATCTTTGTGCAGTAAGAACAATGGTCACCTTTTTGTTGTGAGATAACGCGAGATTCATCATATGCATTGTCAAAATGAAGAAAACAACAAACGCACAAATAAGCATATGCTTCCAACGGCGGAGAAAAGTAACGTCTCCCAACGGTGGGAAAAACAACGGCCCTCAACAAAAGGGGAAAGTTTATTATAACAACAAAATAAGTATCAAAAAAATGCAAATACGCAATTATAAAAATTAAAAAAAATTAAAAATAACAACACAATTATTTGTAATTTCAAAGTTTTGTTGCGCAAGAAGACGGAAGATTTTTTTGGGAGAAGGTAATTGGTTTTAATGAAGTAACATACTACTCCCTCCGTTTCATAATACATGTCGTTTTAAACTTCTTCACACATATTAAGAAATTTAATTAATACATATTAAAAAGACATATGTGCTCCTAAAAGTATCCAATTACCTAGGCATTTAAATGCTTATACAAGAAATAGTTCACAATTAATAAATAAGGTATACTAGGTAAACAAGAGTAATTCTTTCTTGATAATAGTAAAACATCAAATATTTCGGAACAAAAAAATTACTCTTAAAATTATAAAACGGAAGGCGTAATAAATATGCATAGAAAATGAACATATTGAAAATGACAAAGACAGAGATTTCAACGATTTGACCAAGTCATCTTAACTTTAGTTACAAGAAAAGTAGAAATAACTACTCGAGATTCGGTCCAATGCTAATACTACTTCCTTTATGACTTTCCATTTGCAAGTACTCCCTCCGTTTCAAAGCATATATCCATCCACTCATTCATTTGCATGAAAATTAAGAAATTGTGGATGTAATTAAGTACTCCTTTCGTATCAAAATAAATATCGTTTGAGCACTTACACAATTTTTAAAACAAATACAATTAATGCATGTGATAAAGTCTCATATAGCCCTAAAGTAATCAAATTAACTAAGCAATTAAATGCTTGTGCAAGATGTTTACTATCATTAATAAGGGTATAACTGGTATACAACAACAAAAGAGCCTTGAAATTGACAAAACGACAAGTATTTTGAGGCAAAAATCAATTCTCGTTAATAAGGGAGTATTAAAATCAATGTGTTTGATAACTAGTACTCTTTTCGTCAGGAAGGATAATATTATTCTTTGATTTTTATAGTTAATATGATCGAATCTAATTAAATATTAATATTTATATTAATATAATTTTTGTAAGATTTTAAAATTAAAACATTATAACACTAAAATTATTTGACTCAAAACTATCTATACTCTACAATCTTTTAATGCTAGTCCTAATTTTTTTTCTTTCACAAATCTAGTCTCATTTTTAAAATTAATTTTTAATATTTTTTTTAAAAAAAATTGTTTTAAAATACTTTAAAAGTCAAGAGACTACCAATTAACGGAGGGGGTACAATACAACGATTAATTTTCCCACTATTGACTTCTGTTGCGATGGCTTACATACCTTATAACTGGACCCCAATCAACACTTTTGATCAGGCAATTTAGTCAAACAAATAATTTAAATATTGACTTTTTAGGTAAAGAAGATTAAATAATTGTAACTTAATGCTCAAACTTAAAAGATGAAAGAAAATGTCAACAAAATTTTCTGGCATAGAGCTGTCTAAAGATTAATTAACTAGAATTATTCACCTCTCCAAACTTTTACGAGGGGACCGGTCTACGTCTACAAGGAGAAATAGTTGACTAATTTTATTTGGGATTAATTAAAGGTTAAATATAAAGTCACAAAAAAGTGACACAAAATGTGGCTTACAAAATGATTTGTCAAAAGTTTGTTGGTGTTTTTCCATTTGAGTGTGCCGGGTCCATAATCGATGCACCTAATAAAATATCGTCGCCTCACTTTATATCCATCATTTTATAAACTTCTTTTGTACCCTATCATTGCCCTTGATTGAAACCAATTTTTGAAATAATATTTGGTTAAAATAATGTAGTCAATCTTTGTAGCAGTTACTAAGATTAACGGAGATGTGGCCACTGTGATTGCTTGTTATATAAAACGTTTTTTAATATGTGCCCTAAGGGCACATGTTAACTTTTTAAATAAGGCAATTGTGGCCACTGTGACTGACTAGTAAATTTATTTTAGTAAAAAGACTTGAATTTCGAGAGAAAGTATCTTGGAATGAATGTATGTAGAGCAAACCAAAAATAATAGTACTCTTTTTGTCCCAAATAAATGACCAATTTATTTTTTGTTAAAATGAGTGATTTTTTATTCATAAAACTTTGGCCTTAAATATGATCTTATCATTTTTTCCCTATTCCTGAAGATCTCTACCTTTTATACAGTTTAATGGCAAGGATTTATATATTCTTGTAATTTTTTTTTCAAGCCTTTAATTTTTCAAATATAAAGAGAATAGTAAAAAGATTTAGTAAAAAAGTTATTTTAGGGACAATTTTCTCTAACAAAGACTTTCATTTTGAGATAATTTTTTTTATTGAAAATGAACATTCATTTTATAAAAAATATTACATACTTTTGAAATAAAATGTTCAAAAAATTTATGCTAAAATTTTGTTTCTAAAATAAATAAAAAGTGAATTTCTCATAAAAATAATATTCATTCTAGACCGAGAAAATAAGCGAAATTATCCTTTCGGAGCGGCCTATTGTAGTTATACTACTCACTCTGTCCCATACTAAGGTTCTTACTTTCTTTTTTTGTTTGTCCCAGACTAAGGTTCTTAGTTGTTTTATTACCTAAAATAGACCATGGGACCCACTTGTCATTCTCATAATAAAAACTCTATACCACTTTATCTCTCCTACTTTCTCTTACTTACTTTTTCCTCCTCACAACATTTACTTACTCTTAATCTCCGTGTAAAGTCAAACTAAAAACCTTAGTCCGTGATGGTGGGATTACATTATTGAGTTTATTTGACCAATGTGAATTAGTAAAAAAAAAAAAAGAAACAAAGAGAGCACACACAAAAGAAAAGCGGTGGATACTAGCAGCCAGGTCACTGTAAAGTGTAAACCATGGGGTCACGTGACTTCTCTCACACGAGAAAGCGCAAACTCGTGACACGTCAATTTGACACGGCGCACTTTCATCCCACTAGCCCATTTCTTTTGTCACGTGTCTTCCATGTTGGCTCTCCTGCCACCTGGCTATCAGATTTCATTCCACGTTGCACATTTTTTTGACAAGTGGTATATTGACCAGGTCACTTCTACGTAACAGCTGACGCATTTATATCACCACGTAACACGTTTACCCTCTTGATGAGCTCATAGACAGAGGGGAACAAACAAAACAATTTTTAAAAGGGTTTTCTACTATCTAACCACACGTTGAATGTGCGGAAATTATGAAAAAAAATACTTTGCCCGCCCGTCCCATATTTATCGTTATTTATTTTTTATTTTAGATGTCTCATATTTATTATTAATTATTCGAAATGTTTATTTTTCTTTCTTTTGTCCACACACAACAACTATCTACTAACTTATTTTTCTCTCATACCACTCACAATACTTACTTTTTCAACATATTTTCTTAATCTCTGCACTCTCATTTGGTAGCAATAAGTATGAGACGGAGGGAGTAGGTTTTTTGAGTGGAAAAGAGAGAGAAATTGAGATACGTCCCAAAACACCTTAATTGCACACTTTTAAGGATGCACGGGAATTAAGGAGTGAGTATATATAATCAAAAGTATTGTGAGTGGGAAAGAGGTTGTGAGTGTGATAAGTTGAGTGAGATTTACAAGTGTGACTCAAAAGTAAGTGTGTGAGTATGACAAGTGGGGTATAGAGAATAGAAAAAACAATAAATTTTGAATATTTTAGGAAAGGGGCCTTACCAATGGGACGGATTTCGAACCGCTCCACCCAATGGTTCCGATTGGAGCCACCTCATTTTAGCTCTACTGCAAGGTGGGTGAGATGTGTCCGAACTCGGTGGGACCCATAAAAAATTGAAATTATCTTAGCCGCACACCCAAACCGCTCGCGTATGTGGCCTTGATCGGAGCCGTTGGATGGAGGGGTGCAGCGAAAATGGGCGGAGCGGTTCCGGGTCCCCAATGAGACACCCAAAAAGAAAATAAGTGTAAAGTGTTTTGGGACGGAGGGAGTAGTAGATAGTTGTTGTTAGTCATGAGAATGAAAGATAAAATTGAATATTTTGAGTAAGTAAGCATACGTATGAGATACATAAAACAAAAATAAATAACCATTGAGGCGGAGGAAGTACAGGATTTTATTTTACGCGCATAACTTTAACTAAGATGCTAAAGGTCCTCTTTTTTTTTTTCTTTTTTTTCCCCCAGAAATGTTGAAAATTTAGTTCTTTCTTTAAGTTGTAATTTAAAATTCTAGTGTTTATAAATAAGTTTTAGAAATACAAGATATTCATGTTGATAATGATTGGGGTTTTTTTTTCTTAGCAAATGTTGAAGATAATTTAAAATTTAGAAAAATTAATAAAATTCTCATTCCGTCCTAAAATACATGTAGTTTAAGAGGTTAAAATTTGTGTCAAAATATTTGTAGTTTTGCTTTTATCTAGACATCTTTGACACTGTTTGTCAAATATACCCTTATTTATGATGGTAGTTGTCATTATAAAAGCATTTATTGTCTTGGTAATTAAAATATTTCAAGAGTAATTCAGTCCATTAGACATGCATCGATTGCTTTTTTTAATTTATGTGAAAATCTTAAAACTATAAGTATTTTGGGACGGATTGAGTATTTATTTTGCTTGTAAATAACTTAAAAGTAAACTCATCGCAACTAGTTAGATTTACTTTCACACAAGGTATACATGTTGACAACAACATTTTCCTAACTACCTTTTCACCTAATTATTGATTTATAATTAGTCGTTTTTTCGGTTAGTATAATACTACTAATAAAAAAAAAAAAATCAATTTTTCTAGATGGACAACCAAGCAAGTCGCCTGCCTTGTTTTGGCACGTCTATTTTCACCACCCCCCCCCCAATTAAACTCTATAAATACCCAACCGATTTCTCCTCCCATTTCTTCCCTCTCTTCTCTCTCCTCTCTGCAATTTCTAGGGTTTTTCTCCGCCGGCCGTCACTTCTCTTTCCCTACCCATTTCTATTTTCTTCATATTCAGCCTAGCCGGATTTTCCATTTCCGGCAGTCGGATTTGAGCTTATTTGGCCTTTTATTGACGGACAAAAGAAACCTCATGTCTGAATCAGGTATCTCACCCCTCATTTTCCTTTCTGAGAAAATCTTAAATTTTTAATTTTGATGATTTTTTTTATGCATTTTATTTCGTTTGAACTCGGAATTTTAGTTTTGTACTGGTGTATGTATTTATTGTTGTTTGTTGATTGATGAATGCGGAGAGTATTTAACTATTTTTCGTTCCTTCTGCACTTCATCGATAATGGAATCAATTTTTATTTTTTTTTGTTTTTCTTTTTCTTTGACAGAAAGATATACTGTTTCTTGTCGGTTGTTGTTACCTATAATAGTCAATTGAAAAGTTTCAATTTTTTTTTGTTTAATAATAGTAAATGTTTTTCCTGGAATAGAAATTAGTAGTACTCCGTCCTATATCAAAAGGGCAATGGGAAATAAAGGTGGCAGATTGGTGTGGAAAGTAACGCTTTTCAGTGGCACCATTTACATCTTTCTAATAATCAAATACTTCTTCCATCACATGTCCCATGATAAAGATAGACAAGTTTAGCAATTTTTTTTTTTGTCGAATTTAATTGAATTTTGACCAAATTTTATATTAATGCTCAATTCAAATACTAACGATGGCGGAAAAAAAGAGAGGGTAATCTTGTGCTTTAAAGCTCTTCCACTATGCGTGGGGTCCAGAGAAAAGTTGAGCCCACATGGGCTTAATGTAGAAAGCCTTCCCCTTGCATTTTGGATGCAAGAGGCTGTTTCCGCAGCTCAGACCTGACCCCCAACTCAAATGGAATCAACTCGAAGCATTGCGCCGAGGCTCCCCTTCATACTAATGATGACAATTTTAGAAACTCAGAATGAATATATTTTACTTTTTTTTTTTTTTTTGTCAAAGTTTAAATTTTGTTGATCAGAAAATTAAGATACTACATCAGTTATGGAATAGAGGGAGGACTACTTAGCACAAAAGTTTATGGATCTTAGATTTATTCCATTTCTTTTCTTGGTAACGTTTTCGTCTCTGTTTGCTACTTTTGGCAGCGAATTCTGCTACTTTCAGTTTAAATGAATTTCCTAAATTTAGAGCCTAACCAATATAATAAGTGGATTTAGGTCATGAATATTGTTGTGTGTTTGTGAAGGGGGCATATTTCCTTTCTCTGCTTTTTTACCCACTTTGTTTCATTGGTGATCTCGTATGATAATTCATATTAGGTGATGTTTGATGTATTAAGCACTTGATGCTTGATGCTTGATGCTTAATAGATTGCAAAATATAATTTGGATGTAAGGTGCCTTTATAACATTGAGCTCTACATGTCGAAAGTTCCATGAGGCTCTTATTGGTTAAGCAATGATTTTGATTCTCAATCATTAAGAGCCTCACGTGACCTCCAACATCTATATCTCAATGTCATCAAAGGCACCATACCTCCAAAATATACCTTGCAATCTATTAAGCATCAAGCATTAACTGCTTAATACATCAAACACCACCTAAGCCTTTGTTGTTGGTCTAGATGTCGTTGTCTGAACTCTAAATGCATTTAAGATTAAAGAAATAATTTTAGGCGATCACTGAATTTGTATCAGGGTTTTGAATATTTTTATTTTTGATGGGTGTTTTTTTGACTCCGCAATTTTTGAACTGTTGGCATGATTTGGCCCTGGCTTGAGTATAAGTATATCAAAGCAACTTTGTTGTAAGCTTTTTTCAGTTTGGTGCTTTGTTTGTCCTCCCCCTTTCTCCGGCTAGAGTTTTGGTGATTGTAGAGTCTTGCAAACGTAAGAAACATGGCGATGGCTGACTCATTATGATTTCTTTTCCATCTTGCTTCTAGGTTCTTTCGACTAGCATCTTTGGCAATGTTTTATGAATATAGAAAATGTAAAAGTGGGATTTCATTAACATATTTCCTAGCATCTACAGCATTTTCTAGACCATGTAGCAAAATGTGAGGATACTCTAGCGAGCATTAAGTGATGCTTTCTTTTGTAGTAAAAGAGCTATGATGTAGTTCTTCTGAGAGGGAATTGAGTTAAGGTAGTTCCACGTTAATATTGTATTCAAAAAGGGGATCTCATAGGATGGAATCAAAAGATTAACAACAACAAATAGAATAGCCCCGGGTAGGATTTAAGTCCACATAGATCTTAAATGGTTAATTCTCCCTCTGTCCCAAAATGATCTTCCCATTTGCCATTTTTCATTATCCCAAAAAGTTCTTCCCATTTCTACAATTCAGGCTTAAAAGTGAATAAACAAAACATGACTCCCATTTGCCATTTTTCATTATCCCAAAAAGTTCTTCCCATTTCTACAATTCAGGCTTAAAAGTGAATAAACAAAACATGACTAGTGAATAGTCAAATGGGAAGATCATTTGGGATGGAGGCAGTATGATAAAATTGGTCTTACTGCTTAACCTCCACAGACTCGCGGCAATTTATATACTAGTTGTATAGCTATGAGTTTTTGCTCGAAAACCATTGGTACACTTGATTATATCATGCTTTGCTGTGAGCTTTACTGCTGTTAAGTTACGAAGCGTAATCTCGTAAACTAAGGATAAATGAAACTTATCCTGGCCATTGTCCGAATTTTTTGAATCATGCATGGTCCATTGGTACAAATAAATATTTACAAATTTAGCAACAGTTTGGACCACTGATCTGATGGGCATTCTGTTTCTTTAATGAACTTAAAATTTCGTGAGCACAATGATCGATGCGGTCCCAATAATCTTTGTATTTTAATCAGAAGCGTTTGAAGTGAAGAAGGGTTTGTATATTGGTCCCTGTAAGAACTTCATTCTATTCCTGTCGGTTAGGAACTGAACTGTTTTATCTTGGCTGCACTCTTTTTGTCATTGTCTTCCGGACAGAGAAAGATAAGAGGGTGGGAGGGTTAATTTAAGTGACTTTATATCAATCAAATTCATATTTAAGTATGCATAGTTATCAAAAGCCCGCCTAGGCACGCGCCTAGGCTCCGGGCACACCTTTTGCGCCTTGGGCTTTTAATAACTATGAGACGCACCATAGTTATCAAAAGCGTAGGCTCCGGGCACACCTTTTGCGCCTTGGGCCTTTAATAACTATGTAAGTATGAAAATTTGGCGTAAGTGTGGTACATTCAATCTTAATTGTCTTTACTTTTGTGATGACAAATAAGTTATTTATTGTTTCTATGTTGTTAGTCATATGTTCTGTTGTAACGCATTTCAAGGACATTATTTCTGCACCGACTCTTTTTGTGGTTATCAATCTCTATCATGCTCGACTCGACTATGTTAATGAAGTCTTCTTTTTGCTGTCTACTAGACTGAAGGCCAATATCTCGTGTTTGAGAGCTGTTCAGATTCATCCTTTTCAGTAATCTGGAAAAAATAATGTTAAGAGTATTTCGTGTAAATGCATTGTGGATTTGAAAATGAGGTATGAACTAGTACTTAATATTGCTACTTGAAAAATAAAAACTTCCTAGAACATACTTTGATGTTGATTTAATACTAGCTTGTTCTGTTATCACAGAGTTTCGGAAGCTTATGCTTGATGGACTGCTTACCCAGCAGCAGTGACAAGAAAACATTGAAGCGGTGGTTTTTCATTGACAAGAGAGTTGGATAAGTTAAAAAGATTAAATTTTTGGACCGCTGTTGTATAACACGAGATTTATTTATTTACTGAAAACTAATTCGGTCAAATGGACATTAAGTCAACAAGTGCTTCTCCTGTTCTGACTGATTCTTCTCCCTTGAGCAAGTCTAGACTGGGAATACCTTCAGCAATGCTTTCTTATTCGCCATCAGGAGCATCATTTTCCTCTGCCTTCTTAACAATTCCACGAAAAAAGCCTGCAAAACTAGATGATGTCCGTTCCAATGGTTGGCTTGATGCCATGCACTCTTCTTCACCTCCTCGTAAGAAGATAGTCAAGGATTTTGGGGTTGAACTTGCATCGGATGACAGTGACATTGCATATTACTCTTGGATGGTATGCACATATTTTCTCTATATACCAAAGCATATTTCTTTTTTCTCCATTATTGTTTCCACTCTCTTTATTCTTTACTCTAATTCCTGTTTTATTTTTTTTAATTCACAGCTTAAGTACCCTTCAGCTCTTACCTCATTTGAGCATATCATCAATCGTGCGAGAAATAAGAAGATAGTGGTGTTTTTAGATTATGATGGGACTTTGTCACCGATTGTAGATGACCCTGACCGTGCTTTTATGTCACCTGATGTAAGAATTAGCTTACTTGTGCATATTCTCGAAACTTTGTTTTACTTTGTGAATTTTTAATCAGTTTGACAATTTGTTTTTCAGATGCGTTCTGCTGTTAAGAGTGTTGCGAAGTATTTCCCAACAGCAATTATTAGTGGAAGAAATCGGGATCAGGTTTTTAAGTTGGTAGGATTAACAGAGCTTTATTATGCTGGTAGTCATGGTATGGACATCATGCTGCCTCTTAGGGATGCTGCTTCTGTTGACCATTCGAATTGTATGAAGTCTACTGACGAGCAGGTATGTTATTGCATACAAAGTTTGTCTGAGATTGCCGTTAGTCTAGATGTGTCTTGTTTGAATCCTTCTGTTCACAAGTAATTCATAGTTATGTATTTGAATTTTGTATGTGCAGGGCAAGGAAGCTGTAAACTTATTTCAGCCCGCCAGAGAATTTTTTACCTATGATCGATGAGGTGGGCAACTGTCTGAAAGTAACAATACTCCCTCCGTCCCAATTGAAACTACACATATTACTTTTTTGGGCGTCTCATTTCAAACTACACACTTTCAAAATTTGAAAATTTATAATACTTCTTTATTCGATGAGTCCCCATTTCATGCGCACAACAACATTTCACTTACAATTTCATTCTTCACTTTGTCTCTCCTACCTCATTTTTCATACTCACAAATCTTATTTCCACAAACATTTTTTTTCTTAATTTCCGTGCTCAAGTCAGTATGTAGCTTCAATTGGGACGGAGATGATACAAGGTTGCAAATTTTATACTGTAATTGGAAACTGATTAGATTTCTTCCGCAGGTCTTTAGAACCCTTGTCGAGGTAACGAAGGAAATCCCAGGAGTGAATGTGGAGAATCACAAATTTTGTACCTCTGTGCATTACCGTAATGTGGATGAGAAGGTGAGGTCTACTTGAGCTATTAACTTGATTCCATAGAATTTGGTTCAACTACTCTCCGTCTCCGTCTCCGTCTCCGTCTCCCTCTCCCTCTCTCCCTCTCTCCCTCTCCCTCTCTCCCTCCCCCTCCCCTCCCTCTCCCCCTCCCTCTCCCCCTCTCTCTCCTCTCTCTCTCTCTCTCTCTCGTGTTTACCTCTATCATCTGATGACTGCAGAGTTGGCCTACAGTTGCTCAATATGTTCATGATGTCTTAAAAGATTATCCTCGGTTGCGGCTATCTCATGGGCGGAAGGTACTACATACTGTTTAATACTCTCTCCGTCCCTACATGAATGTCCATTTTCAAGAAACTTTGGTCCGTCCCATAATGGTCTTTTTTTTGTAAAAAAGAAATTGTCCCTATATTTTTTTACCATTTTTTTTTCACTTTTCATTTTATACCCACAAAACTAAATGTGTAGAATGCTGATAAACGAGAGAATGTATGCACCTTTGTCGCGAAGTTCCCTTAAATGAAATTAGACCTTCATTTAAGGACGGAGTCTGATATCATGTTAATTGTTCACTTTTTATGTGGAAAATTGGTGTTTCTATTTCCAACTTTCAACTCTGCAACTCACTATTTGCACTTTTTCCTGATTAGGTTTTAGATATCCGTCCTGTGATTGATTGGCACAAAGGGAAAGCAGTCGAGTTTTTACTCAAGTCACTGGGTAAGCTGCCCTCTGTATCTATCCCCGTTACAATAATTACATTTTTTTTTTCTGAGTAAATAATAATTACATCATTAGTTGTCTAATTTTGTGTTGTTTCCATTGATCCTTAAACCTTAAAACAGGACTAAGTAACAGTGATGATGTGCTCCCTATCTACATTGGAGATGACAGGACGGACGAGGATGCTTTTAAGGTACGAAAAAAAAACTGACATTTGTGATTAACTCGTATATGCGACATGATTTGACTGGCGTTTGACATGTTTGTTGAATACTTTACTAGGTTTTACGAGAGGGTAATCGAGGTTATGGCATTATTGTATCTCCTGTTCCAAAGGAAAGCAAAGCTTTCTTATCTCTCCGCGACACGTTGGAGGTAAATGTCTTAGCCTAGCATCAATCTATATAGGACGGGTCATTTTATACTCCCTCCGTCCCAAAATGCTAAGTCTTAATTTTTCCTTTTTGTTTGTTTGAAAAAGTTATAGTCTCATTTCCAAAATGAATGCTTCAAAAACCACTTAAATTTCATAGCTTATAATGTTAACCTTAAAACGTTTGTAAAGTCGAACAAGACTATCATTTTGGGACGGAGGAAGCAGGGTTATTTTTGTATTTCTTTTTTCAATGATAAATGAGGATTGTTTGTTTAAACAGGTCAAAGATTTCCTCAAGTCGCTGGTTAGATGGAAGGAATTGGAGAGTGGAGTTGAGACTCAACAGTTGAACATATCTGCAATGTAGTACTGAGATGTGTTCTTTAGGTTTCCTTTAGCTAAATATGGGGCTGTTATTCCTTATTATTTATTTTCTTTAATTGTATTTGTTTCTTTTAATTATTTATTAATTGTTTTTTTTTCTATTATTATTATTATTATATTATTATTATTATTTGAGCCCTCTTGTATGTGACAATGTCCAAATTAAGCTTACTGAATCACAACACATGGATATTTCATGATGTTGGTTCACAACTTGAACCTCTTTTATTCTTCATTAATTTGTGCCAATTTTGTTTGTTTTATGCATGTGAAGATTGAGTTTGCATGTGGGTTCTAACCTAGCTATGTTATGTGGCCAACAACATTACAAAATCAAATCATTTGTCAATGTAGTACTCGCTGTCCCAGAAAGATAGTCCTATATTAATTTTTTATGATCAACATATATGAACTTTGACCAAGCATGGTGTCAATCTAATGTTTACAATAAGATTTCAAAAATAACATAAGATTTAAAAATTATGATAAATTACTTAATGATTTTTCAATTACAATTTTTAGAAACTTTTCAAAAAAAAAAAAAAAAACCCATCAATATTTGATCAAATATCATTTATATTAGTTCTTTAATATATTTCATTGAATCCTCCCAGACAAGAAATTTGGTACAAACTTACAACTGAGGTTCCTTGACACTTCTCTATGGGAACTTGGAGACTATTTAACATACTTACATATACCACTGGCTATAAGCTCTTAGGTTTTTGTATGTAGTTACATCAAAGAAATTTGGATGTCTCATTGGTGCTTAGTTTTCATTCTAAATTGAAAATATTTTTTAATTGTTATATCGGGTCTACTCACTTATCATATTCACATTAAAGTTTACATGGCTCACTTGCAAATCATACCCAATTTGTTCTCAACTTACAATAGTTTAAAAGAATTCACACACAAACACTCTTTTTCCGTCTCAAATAAAATTGCAAAAAGAAATTACTTTCGGCACCCCACTCGCAAAATTAATATAAAATGTTTAGGGACAGAGGGAGTGAATGATTTTATTGGGTTTTCGAAAAAGCAAGGTTATGGAGTTTCAATATTGGAGGAAGTCTTGTGTGAGACGGTGTCACGCATGAGAAGGATCTCGTCGACGAGAGAAGAAATGGGCTTGCCCCACCCCACTCATAAATAAATAGCAAACTATTTACCCTCTCAACGAGACCGTCTCACGTGTTAAGCCGTCTCACACAACTTTTTTTCTATTGGAGTTCCATTTATAAGCCTGATTTTGTTTCAGTTGCGAAGTAGTCAGATTTAATATAAAGTCCCCTCATCACACTTTGTGTTTTACATACGTTATCTTGTTCTTAATTAAGGTAAGAATAATCCCTTCCATAATTAAGATAGGAGTAATGATTGATGGAGTCCAGATGTCCTGTAACACTTTGTGTGTCTCTCCATGTGCCACAAGTGATCTAACGGCTTGCAGTCATTAAAATTGTCATTATGTTGATATTATCGAAGCATATAAACGGTTGAGATTATAATGGCACAAGGAGGGGCACACAAAGTGGTACAGGACATCTGGACTCTGATTGATGCCTATATCTTAAAAACACTAATGAAATTACTTTATGTTAATCTTCATGACAAATTGATCAATTTCATACATGATTATGTAAATTACATCAAATAAACAAAATAATTTATTGAGATCTTTATCAAAACCACTTCCATTTATTGATCTTCTAGACAAATTATTCTTCACCAAATCTCTAACTCATTTCAATTTAATGTCATTTTTTATTCAATTTTTGCGGGCTAACTCATGAGAACATTCATTTTGAAAGAGATTAAATTAGATTCGATGGATGTGGTAGACTATTAAGTAATCTCTGTTTTAAAATAGTTGCGCGGAGTTACATTTATTTTGAGACGGAAATAATAATAAATAAACTACCCCATACAAATTCAATAATTCAGTAATATTAAATCCAGCTCATCCTCTCATATACTGTACACTTCCATCTCAGCATAAGAATTAATTTAAAATCTTGCCCTTTTTTCCTCACACAAACAATATCCACAAATTATTTCTCCTATAAATAAATCCTCTCATTTGTCCCATGAACACATATCATTACTTCAAATCAAAAAAACCAAAAAAAGAAACCAAAAATAAAAAAAAATAAAAAAATGGCTCCCGATCCCGAACAACCACCCACCACCCTCCCTTTCTCCTACAGCCCCTTATCCGCCGGCGACAATCTCCCCTCACTCCGTCCAACCGCCGGCAACCCAACAAAAGAATCATCTTAACGACATGTGGTTTATTAGCCGTTGCATTACTTTTAGCCTTCTTAGGCATCGGCGACAACGATCAATCATCATCTCCGGCTAGAAATGATGCATGCTTCTTGACGTCAAAAACGAGGTCGGCATCATCGGAAAGGGTAATGCCGGTGGCGCGTGGCACCGAGAAAGGGGTGTCGGAGAAGTCATTCCGGCCGTTGTTGGGTGTCCGGCCGTTTGCCTGGACTTCCAACATGTTGGATTGGCAACGAACGGCTTTTCATTTTCAGCCACCCCAGAATTGGATGAATGGTACGTAATTCAATTTTTTTTTTTCTATTTTGTTTCATTTATTATTGTAAAGAATCTAGCTTTGCTTGTATTAAGAATTAATTAGAGTATCTTACACACATTAATTAATTACTCCCTCCGTCCCAAAATGATCTTCTCATCTCTAGAATTTAGGCTTAAATGTGAATAAACACAACATGGTCTAGTGAGCAAGTGTTCATATCCTTAAAAAGTTTGAATAGTCAAACGTGAAAATCATTTTGAAACGGAGGGAGTATCTTGGAATATCAAATTATCTTCTGGTAAGTATACTTTCATTGATTATTAATTAGATGTAAATTTGGACAAAAACTTGTGTAAGACGGCCTCAGACGCGAGACATAAATAGTTTGACCTCTATAAGTGCGGGGCAAACCCGTTTCCTTTTGTCGTCTCATGTGTGAGACTGTCTCACTCAAAACTTCCTCATAAATTTGTGCCCATTCTAGACATTTCTTTCAAATGTTAATGCTTTCTTTTTGTTTTGTTATATTTATCAACGATGTTTTCGGTGGAATGGCTTGGCTTTCTCTTCTCCAGATCCTAATGGTACGTAACGTTCATATTTAATTTTTTACCTCATCAAAATTTGAATACTCCGTATTATTCTTTTTACAATTTTTGAATATTTTGAGTAAGTAAACAAACGCCAAAAACAAAACAAGTAATCATAAGTTTGAAACGAAGGAGTATAATATAACCTTACAAAAATTAATTTTGGATGGAAGGAGTATTATTTTAAAATTTGATAAATTAACGTGACATTTATCAAGGATTGAGATGATAGTTTTGATGTGGAAAAGATCACATTAAACTCACCTATGAAAATAAGTAAATTATTTCACGGCGTCCACCTAACTTTTTAGACCTAACTGATTTAATGACACCCACAAAACTACTCCTCCCTCCGTCCCAGCTCACTTGAGACTTTTTGACCAAAACTGGTCAACTTAAGGTCGGTTTGACCAACACTTTATAGAAATATTTATGTTCTAAAAAACTTTTAAAAATTGTTATTGAGAGGATTTTTAATGGTGGTCATTTTACATTTTTTAATTTTTGTTCGGATCATAAATATTTCTATAAAGTGTTGGTCAAACCGACCTTAAGTTGACCAGTTTTGCTCAAAAAGTCTCAAGTAAGCTGGGACGGAGGGAGTATTTGATTTTTTTCCTAGACTGCCGTCCAAAATCTTTTAAGTCAACATTTATAGTTTTCAACACTAAGACACAGTTTATCTTAGTGTTGAAATATTTTACCCGATTGGGGATTTCGTAAATGCCGGATTGGGCGGTCTCTAAGTTTCAATTGGAAAGGAATCCGTACGTCTCAAGATTTGGATCTGAAATATCATTATTGAGAGTTATGAAATAGACTACTATTGAAATTTTGAGTGAGCCTCTATCCTTTGTGGTGTGCCATCTCTTTTTTAATTATGAATGAAATGAATTTATCGTTTCCCTTTTAAAAAACACACTAAGATGCAGTTTTGATATAAAAAAAAAAAAAAAAACACGATACAGTTTGATGTTCAAACAAACAGAAAATTGACTGTACAGTTATTATTCTTATTCCAATTCATAAGTATATCTTAGTTATGTCCATGCATTACATGAATATGTTAGAATATTAAGAAAGACTTGAATAAAAATATGATAATATTCTTGATGTTATGTACTCTAAATAATTACAATAACGATAAGATTAATCTAACTATTTACATGATATCAAGAATATTATCATATCTTTATTCAAGACTATGATAATATTCTAACAGAATACACTTTGATTAGCAAAATTTAATGTGAAAAATTCGTGAAAAACCTGTTTTACATTCGTGTTAGTGTAAAACCTGTTTTCATCTCTTAAAACTTATTTTGCATTAAGAAATGAAAACATGTTTTACATTAATAGTTTTTCATAAGACTAACTCAAATTTAATCTCTTTTTTACAAAAACATAATTCAGGTCCAGTGTACTACAAGGGATGGTATCACTTATTCTACCAGTACAACCCTGATGGTCCAGTCTGGGGCAACATTGTGTGGGGCCATGCAGCATCAAGGGACCTGATTCACTGGCGCCACCTCCCCTTCGCGATGGTAGCCGATCGATGGTACGATATAGACGGTGTTTGGACGGGTTCCGCCACGATCTTATCCGACGGTACACTTGTCATGCTCTACACTGGATCAACTAATGAATCGGTGCAGGTGCAAAATCTTGCGTACCCTGCCGATCCATCTGATCCCCTCCTCATAAAATGGGTCAAGCACCCCGGCAACCCGGTTCTTACCCCACCATCCGATATCCATTATAAGGACTTCCGTGACCCGACAACTGCGTGGGCCACACCCGAGGGAAAATGGAGGCTCACCATTGGTTCTAAATCTAACAGGACCGGAATTTCATTAGTGTATGATACCGTTGATTTCAAGTCATTTGAGTTGAAAGATGAATTGCTCCATGGAGTTGCGGGTACGGGTATGTGGGAATGTGTGGACTTTTACCCGGTTTCAAAATCCGAAGAAAATGGGCTGGATACATCAGCTAATGGGCCTGAAGTTAAACATGTGGTCAAGCTAGTCTTGATGATGATAGGAATGATTACTATGCCATTGGAACTTACGATGCGGATACCGGTAAATGGATCCCTGACGACCCGAGAATCGATGTTGTATCGGGCTAAGATACGATTACGGGATTTTTTATGCATCAAAGACGTTTTATACGATCAAAGCAAGAAGAGGAGAGTGTTGTGGGTTGGGTTAAGGAGACCGATAGCGAAGCCACTGATATTAAGAAGGGCTGGGCTTCTCTTCAGGTAAAATTTTAGTCCAAAATCTATATGGGCTTGTATTATAAAAGTTGTTTTCATCTGTTTGGCCCAATTGAAGCCACAATCCCGGCCCGTAAGCTACATGGGCCAAGAATGTGGGCCTCACCCATTAGAGAGGTCTCTACTTATGACTAGAATAAGTAGGAAGCTCACTAATGGGCTTTGGCATTTCAATGGACCATATAGGCCCATCAAAATTTTCATTATATTTGACAACAGTTTAGGGATTCTAAATTTTACTTTAATGGGGAAAAAACAGGCCATTCCAAGAACAGTATTGTTGGATAAGAAAACTGGTACAAATGTTGTTCAATGGCCAGTTGAAGAGTTGAAAGACTAAGATCAAACAGCACAGAATTCAACAATGTTGTGCTCGGACCGGGTTCACTCGTGCCGTCTCAACGTGGGCCCCGCCACTCAGGTACGTCGTTTATAGCAGTTATTTACTGCTTCTGTCGAAAGTAATGTACATTAAATTACCAGCAAGCGAAAAGTGGTGACAAATAAAGATAAATTTGTTGGAATGAAACAGTTAGATATCATGGCTCAGTTTGAGGTTGAAAAGAAAGCAATCGAACGGCTAGAGAAAGCCGATGTGGGGGATAGTTGTGGGGGCCATGGTGGGGCCATTGCGCAAGGTGCGCTAGGGCCATTCGGTTTCTTGGTTCTTGCAGATAATGAGCTTTCCGAAAGACGCCTATTTACTTCTACATAGGCAAAGGTGGTGATGGAAAGCTTCAGACTTTCTTTGCAGCTGATCAAACAAGTCAACTTCTTACTCTCTGTCTCTTCTCTAAAGAAAGTGTAGCGTTGACTTTAAGTTGACTTACGAGCGATGATGAATGTTCTTTGTTTTGACATAGTTCGTCAGAGGCAAACGATGTTGACAAGTCAATCTACGGCAGCTTTGTTCCTGTGCTCGAAGACGAATTACTAACATTGAGAATACTGGTAACTAACTAGCTATCTCTAGAACGCTTTTCTTATTACATTTTCTATATAAATGTAGAAAATTAGATAATGCTATATTTTTTTTAAGTCGGTGCATAAATTACACCATAAAACTTCAAATATGATTGTGAAAAAAAAAATGCAGGTTGTGAGACTCGAACCTAAACCATAAAAAGTTTTTTTTAAAAAAAAAAAAGAAAAGAAAAATAAAAGCATCTTGACATTAAACTAACTATTTGAAGAATGGGTGCACGTGCACCCTATGACTTGCCTTAGATCCGTTACTGGTTCTAACTCTGACAAAGTTTTTAGGTTGATCATTCGATTGTTGAAAGTTTTGCTCAAGGAGGACGGTCAACCATAACGTCTCGAGTCTACCCTACGAAGGCAATTTACGAGGATGCGAAGCTATTCTGTTCAACAATGCGACGGATGCGAAGATTAAGGCATCTATGAAGATATGGCAAATGAATTCTGCAGCCATTTTTGCTTGATGAAAACTCTCGGATTATTCTTAGCCCAGTTGATATGGGCTCAAATTGTTTCGTGCAAACCCAGTTTTTGTACCTATGTTGTATGCATATGTTGTATTTTTGAAAATGCTGTGTTATATGGTAAGAAGTTAGATTAGATTTTCAATTAATCGAATTTGTAAGAATTTTGGTTGGATGCATATATATGAGATGGCATATCTTGATTATAAGGATAAAAGGTTCTGTTGGTATTGTGTGAATCACCTGTTGGCACAAACTCCTCCTATATAAGGGGTACGGCTTGAAAGATAAAGATTCTCCACATGCTCCCTACGGGAGTCGAACCTGAGACCTTTTGCTAAGAGAGGCCTATATCCATCCACCGGATACCATTGCGCTATAAGCTCGTTGGGAATCATTTTAAGCAATGCAATATTCTCGTTTTTTGGTGACTGTGAAAATAAGTGTTGTATTTTTAAATAAGACAACAGTTTTAATACAATTTTGTCATGTTACAAACAGTATACAACAAAACAAGAAGTCAATTTATTTTTTTGATGTTGTACTAACTTATAGTAAGTTTTTGATTTTGAAATGTACTCCCCTTCTCCAATAATAACTGTCCCATTTTTAACTTTAGTCCGATCTAAAATAAATGTACTGTTTATAACTAAGAAAGCCACTTGGTGCAGTTTTGTTGTTGTACGTGTAATGTACAAAGTAGTAAAATATTTTACTTGAAAGCGTTAACAATTCAAATACGACATTTACTACTTATTACTTACGGGAAAAAGAATGTATACACAACTATCACAAAAAATGTAATCCAGTTTGAAATATATTTTGAATTTAGATTGAATAATTAGCTTTCTTGTAAGATGGTAAATCCTGCTATCTTGCCAAAGATTAAGCGAAGGTAAACCATTATCAGAATATCAGGAGAGTAACATTTACACTGTCCAATAACTTGCGCAAGTGATTTTTTTCACTTGCATATACTCCCTCCGTCCCAAAACGATCTTCACACTTTTCTCGACGTTACTACGAAAGAACTTTGAGTAATGATTTTAATTTGATTTAATTATCCTAATAAAAATCTATCGGGCAATGCTAGGGGCCAACAAAATAAGCTCACAAAATATTGCTCACAAAATGAAGTGGCTATATTTTATTGGTTGCATCGATAATGTACCCGCCACACTCTACTTAAAAACACCAATAAAATTATTACACCTAGGATTTTGTGAGCAAGATTTTGTGACTTTTTTGTGCCCCTAGTATTATTCAAATCTAAAACTTGTTATTAATTGCATTGTTGATGTTGTGTCATTGATAAGTTTTAGATTTTCATTTGTACAAAAGTCAACTTAAAATTATTGCTCAAAAATCATTCCTAGTAACGGCGAAAAAAGTGTGAAGATTATACATATAGGAGTATTCCTTAATACTACTCGATCCAACTCATTTACACTTCGAATTTTTATAATTAATGGTGGCACAAACATAATTAAATCACTGTTTGCTAAATATCAAAATTTGGGCCATTGTAGACGCGTGTTAATGATTAATATTTGTCTTAAAAAAGAATTATTGCCTAATCGCGTATACTAATATGAATTATACAGCTATGGAATGATTAATTGAGACGGACTTTCTTTTTGTGTTAATTCATTTTGGTTAGTCATTTTAGCATTTTAAATTATTTAATGTGCTTCCCTCCAAAGCTTGATTTAGGACACACAATAACTAATACACATTCTATTTTTAGTTAATTTTACTTAATACTTTTAGTTATTTTTTTTTAATGTCAAAATGGGAGTGAAAGGCATAAAATTATGTAGATCTGTACTAATTGTGGAAACAATTATTCTTAGAGACACATTACAAATGGTGATGGGTTGGCATGTCTAAATAATTATTTCATGGCTGGATGATGAGGATTGGTTTGCAGTTCTTCTAATTTACCATCCATTATCACATTAATAGTTTGATTGTGAAAATGTAATAGTCCAAAAATAATTGTGCTTCTTAAATATGATTTAATTGCTGATATTCTGACTGTTATGCAGACGTAATCAATTTTTGTATCCCATAAAAGTCTTTCATATTTTTTTTTTTTTGACTTCTTTATCTTTTTGTAGAAAGAAAAAAAAAAAGATTTTTTTCCCCTTTTACAACGAGGTTTTTTTTTTTTTTTTTTTTTTTTTTTTCCGCACTTCATATTACATGTATTTAAAATTTAGCACAGATAGTTCTCATAGTTTAGAGAGCCTCATGTCATGGGCAGTACCTTTACTTTGACATAGATTAAAGAGGTTAAAATGCATCAAATGAGAATAAATTATGAAAATTAAAATGACATTTAAAGCTTAATTCTCTAAGTCTCATAACCGTTACACTTATGTGTAAATAATGACATTCTAGTGCTAAGCTTGTATACACCAAAGTGTATGGACCACTTAATTGTTGATGGTTAGGTGAGGCTAAAGGACTCATTTTCATTAAGGTCCCTTATTTTCCCACCATATGGCTAAACTACCATAGAGAGTGTAAATAAATGGCCAATGGTTGAAGAAGTCTTGAGAAACTTAAACAATAGTAACAATTTTGCCCTAACGCGGGTAGTTCAGCGGTAAGAAGGTGAAGGATGGTAAGAGAGGTTATGTGTTCGAGTGGTAGGAGGAGCAGTTTGGTGAAAAGTGATGTAAGTTCTGCTGGACATTCCCTTTGAGGCCACTTACCAACTTGACAACTAAAGCAGACTCAAATTTACCTGTCTATGGATTTGTAAAAAAAATAAAAAAAAGCCATTGGTTTTGTAAAGACTTTTACAATAATTTGGTGGCTCATGTTTCAAATACTTTCACCACATTTTTTCTATTGGAGCAACTTCACGTTTGACCAATGACTAGACTACCCAAAGCTCACATGCAATTTTGTTCAAACTAATGAATAAAAATAGAAATTACATAAAATAATAAAAAAAAAACCCTATATAAGAGGAATTTGTCTAGGTGCACCTTTGGCCACATGACTCTAATAAGTTGAGTACAAGTTAGACCTTAATCTGTCCTTTGGACATTTGAAATCTTAAATTCAACAAAATTGGATTAGTTACATCTCCATATATTAAATTTAGATACATAAGTAGCGATGATCATGAAGAAAGACATGCATTTAATCTGAGATATGTGGCACAAACGCTCCGACTATTGATAGTTCAGATCTTGACCCTTATTTCAGATTTTGACAGTGAAAATTGTGCAACTAATTTGGATATGCGCAACCAGTCCCCTAGAGGTTCTCAGATTTAAAGAAACTTGAGTCCTCTTACTTAAATAGTGCACACTCAAAATACAACAATTTTAGGGGCATAATTTGCTCACAAAGATGGTACAGGAGATCTCGACTCTAAAAGAAGTTAGACGATTTTATTGGTTGCAGCGATAGCGAATCAGCCGCACTCAAATTAAAAACACTAATAAAATTATTACAATTAGGATTTTGTGAGCAAGGTTTTGAACCGACTAACTAAGTTTAAATACGTATGAACTTTAAACAAACAGTAGGTAAACAGTTCGTTTCGTGACGGCCAAGACCCCCATTTAACCCTGTTTCACTGATATTTCAACATTTTTACCGTGGTATTCCGAATTTTTTTTTCAAATAATTCTCTTTTAAATCATTATCTACCTAAATGACATTTGGGAAACTTTATATACCAAAATGACCAGTTTTTTGTGAAATCGGCATTGGCATTGCCGACTTTGGGTTGAAGTCGGCACTACCAATGCCGACTTTAGGTTAAGCAAAAAATCCGGATTAGGGTTTAAAGGGTCAAAGTGGGTTAAAGTGGGTCAAAGTGGGAATATTTTGGGAGTCTGCAATTGGCAGAAATCGGCAATGGGAATGCCGACTTTGACTAGGGTTTTCTGAAGTCGGCATTGTGGATGCCGACTTTAGGCCTCCATAAAAACACCCCCAACTGGCTTCAGAAGTTTTCACTCGTTTCATATTCAAAACACAAACTTCTCTAATATCTGATTCTCATCTTTCATTTTTTTTTCTCTCCCTTTCAAGTTGAAAGCTCAAAAGTTGTATTTGGTGAATTTGATTCAAGCATCTAAGTACATTTTAATCTTTGTTATATGTTTTTATTTGTATAATGTGAATGCAAACTAGAGTTATTAAACTATAATTCAGTAAAAAAAAAAAAAAGATGTGTTGTCCTTTAAACATTTAACATCCAACGCAAAACTCGTTAAATTTTTGATATTTCAGTTAAATTTTTGACATTTCAGTTAAATTTTTGACTGTTATTTTGTTAACATTTTCTTACAATTTCCATGCATATATGATTTACACTTTCTTAATGTATTACATTAACAATTTTTGACTGTTATTTTTTGTTAACATTTCTTACAATTTCAGTTAAATTTTTGACATTTCAGTTAAATTTCCATGCATATTTCAGTTAAATTTTTGACATTTCATATAAATTTTTGAAAGATCAAGAAATTTTCTTAATGTAACAAATTTTAATGATGTTATTTGTTGCATTTTTTTATATATATTTGACTGTTGAATTAATTTGTTTAGGGGAAAATATGAGTGGACTTCCACTTATTTTCATGTGTACTACTGGGGAGGAGATGATGAACACCCGTTTGCAGATAGTAATCTTGAACAGGGGCCGAAATTTCCACTTAGGCAAAAACTCTCGTTGGGGTTACGAAAAATTGATTAGGAAGTTATATAAGAAAATTGATATAGATCCAAGAGATGCCTAAGTTGAAAGTTATTTGTAGATATCCCTCATATGATGGGTAATGGGTTTGCAGTTACATTCCGTTTGAAGTCGAGAATGATATGTGTATGAAAGTCATGTTTGATGTTTCTGCTCAATTAGGTGAGGTATGTAGCTTGCAGTTGTATATTATCATGGATTTTTAGTTTTTGATAATAATGTTAACTACCTTGAGAGATATACTTGTGGTTTTGAAACACATGGGGAAGTGGAACCGGAAATGGAACCGGAAGTGGAAGCAGAAGTGAAGGGGAAGGGGAAGAGGTAGAAGGAACGTGAAAATGATGATGACTCAGACTATGAAGGTCATATCCTTGCAATAAGTTCTGATGTTGATTCTGGATATGAGATTGTTCGAGTCCAACTGATAGCGAGAATGAGGGTGATGATGGGGAAGGTGGTGATGTAGGAGCACACATGGTTACTTTTCAAGGTGAACCGCATAATCAAATGTATGGGAGAGCAGGCTATCCATTTTACCGTGATATTGGTGAAGGGTCAGAGAATATGATAATAGTGAATACAAGTTTGCAGAATGGAATGCGAGAGTGATGGAATCGCCAAAGGAATTCGCTTCGCAGAGAAGATTGATGTGCAGTACCAATAAAGAAGTACCATATTATGAAGAATTTGAGGTTCAAGGTGAGAAAGAGCAACACCGCAAAAGTGGGCTATTGAGTGTTTGGTGAAAGATTTCCCCTGCAATTTCTATGTGAATGTGAGTCTGAGTCTGAGAAGGGTGGGTACTGGGAAGTAACTAAGTACAAGGGTCCCACATTCTTGCTTGGCTTAGTGTTAGCGGCGATCATCCTAATTTAGATGCTAAGTTTATAGGACGAGAAGTTTCGATCTTGTCAAGCTGATCCAGAGTACAAGATTAAGCTTATCATGATAAATATAAAATCAAAGTACGGTAAGGATGTTTCATATCGGAAGGCATGGTGTGGGTAAACCAAAAGCCATCGCTCAAGCATATGGGGATTGGGACGAATCTTATAGAAAGTTGCCACGTTTGTTAGCAGCTATTCAAAAGTGAACCCTTCAACCATTGTGCAGTTTTCTAACCGTCCTGACGCTGGTCCTCCAGGTTCTTTTGACCGCAGTGTTCTGGGCATTTGGCCCTTGTTTGGAAGCATTCTCTCATTGCCGTCCTGTCATTTCTATTGATGGCACATTCTTGCATGGAAGATATAAAGGGGTAATACTTATTGCTATGGGTGTTGATGCGAATGATATTTTACTTCACTTGCTTTTGCTCTTGTTGAAAAAGAGGACCATGAAAACTGGTCTTGGTTCTTACATCTTGTTTGCCGACATGTTATTAGGGGTCGTGAAGTTTTGTTTGATATCTGATCGCCATAATGGGATCCTTGCCACTGTGGGAGAAAACGGATGGCCACGAGATGTTGTGCACAGGTGGTGCATGTTGCATTTACGAGCTAATTTCCTTTATGCTCATAAGGGTGTTGGCTTAAAAGATCTTTTTTGGCGTGCTGTTAGCGCCACCAGGAACGAAAGATGAAAAATTACTTGGCTCAGATTCGTATCATCAATCGCGAGGCAGTTAAATGGTTTGAGTTTTGGATGTTAAAAAGTGGTCAATGGCGCATGATGGTGGATATAGGTACGGAATAAGACTACCAATTTGTCTGAGGTTTTTAATGGTGTCATGAAAGGAGCGCGTGGGATGCCTGTTTCAGGTATTGTTGAGATGGCCTTCTATAGGTGTGTGGAATACTTTCAAAGTAGACTCTCGGGATCAATAAGGGCTTTAGGGGGGTATCCTGGTAACCCCAACGTAAATGCGAGACTACTATTCAGTCAAAGGGTCCAACAAAAGTATGACTTCAACTTGAAGAAGTCTGGGTATCATAATGTTAGAAGATTTAACAATACTGCATCAGGTGTTTATCAAGTGACAACGGGGAGACGCGGTGAAAGGGGTGGAAGGGTTCAAGTGGTGGAATTGGGGTCCTCGAACATGCACTTGTGGCAATGGGTGCAATATCATTACCCTTGTTCGCATGCTCTTGCCTGCTTCAAGCCCAACATATTGACGGTTTGAATTATGTTGATTTCTTTTACAGTCTTGAGGCGTACTACAATACATGGAGGGGCACTTTTAATCCGATCCATGACGAGGCTTATTGGAATGTAGATCATCTTGTCCCAAGTTTTTATCCTAACCCGATGCACCGTCGTGATAAGAAGCAAGGAAGACCTAAATCAAGGCGGATTAGAAATAGGATGGATTGGCAGGTGGAGAAAAGGAAGTTTCGTTGCGGGATATGCAAGGTAGAAGGTCACACTAAAAGAAGATGTCCAACTCTTAGGGAGGAAGATTAAATGTTATTTTCTAGTACTTGTAATATGTTTGTTTAACTATTCGTGAATGTTTGTTTTATTTGAACCCATTCCAATACGCCATCATGTGGTTCAATCCCTAGTAATTCGTGGTTCAATCCCTAGTAATTCGTGGCATAATTGAACCCATTCCAATTTTTGCATATGGGTTTGGGAACTAATCACAGGATCCCCGTCTATAGGAAGGCCACATAAAATTCCAACATCCTGAAGGGTGATGGTCATCTCCCCAACTGGCAAATGAAATGTGTGCGTCTCTGGACGCCATCTCTCAACCAAAGCCTCTAACAAATGCCATCATATTTGAAAAAACCTAGTTTATAAACACCGTAAAACCCACATCTAAAAGTTTACTCTGAATCCTAACATCCAAGTTTTTAGGAGGTTCCGGACCGCGCCTAAATCTAATATTCTCAACTTCTTGTTGAGCCCAATATAACGTGACCGGTGTTTATCTTGCCATTTTAATACGGAGTCGTCTAACGGCCCGGGATCAACAAATGCTTGGTTATCAAGATATTGGTCCATCTGAAACAAACAACAAAACTATTAAACTAAAATTCGTTTAAAAAAGAGGCTGGTCCGTTAAATATTTAACTGAAAAAGGGCTCTTTTCTGACAGTTTACTTAACTTTTTGACAGAAAATGGGATTTTTGATAAAAAGAGGGGCTGTTTGTTAAATATTTAACAGAAAAAATGCAAAACCTGTTAAATTTCGGACAGTTTAGTTAAGTTTCTAACGGAAAGTAGGCATTTTTGTTAACTTTCCCACGAAATTCGGATGATAATGTGAAGTTCATCAACTTTTAATAATAGATTATTGTTAAATTAATATAAAATCACATAAGCAAATTAACATGTATTATCAGTTAATATTCTAACAGAAATGACCATTTTTGTTAACTTTCTAACGAAATTCAGTCGATAATGTTAATTTTCATCAACTTTTAATAAATAGCTTTTTGTTAAATTAATTCAAAATCACATAAGCAAATTAACATGTATATTATAACTCAACAAATTAACATATTCTAATTTCATCGAAAAAGATAATTAAAATACAAATTATATAAAAGAAATCACTAAATATGATAGCACTAACCTTATAATGTGGAAATTGTGACAAGATTCCCAACACAAATTAATTTTCTGACCAAAGGGACACTGAGATGCAGAGAAGACAGTGATGGAACGAAGGTTGAAGGTTGATGGGGGAATGGGAGGTAGGGTTTGAGGGGGAAGGAGGCTGCCGATTTATGAAGAATGTCTGGAGGTGAAGTCGGAATTGGGAGTGCCGACTTCACCAGAAAACGTCATCCCATTGCCGATTTCTGCCAAATTGCAGACTCCCAAAATATTCCCACTTTGACCCACTTTAACCCACTTTGACCCTTTAAACCCTAATCCGGATTTTTGCTTAACCTAAAGTCGGCATTGGTAGTGCCGACTTCACCCCAAAGTCGGCAATGCCAATGCCGATTTCACAAAAAATGGTCATTTTGGTATATAAAGTTTCCCAAATGTCATTTAGGTAGATAATGATTTAAAAGAGAATTATTTGAAAAAAAAAATCTAAAAGAACCAAAAAGAAAAATGATCGACTACTAAAAAAATCAAGAATAAACCTGAAGAAGATGATGATGATGATGAAAAAATAAAATAAAAATAGTATAGTAAAAAATGAGATGACCTGGACTCAGAAGAGTACTCAAAGAGCTTGCCCTTGGTAGAGAAAACAATGAGGGCAATTTCGGCATCGCAAAGAACAGAGATCTCATGGGCCTTCTTCAACAAACCAGTCCTCCTTTTTGAGAATGTAACTTGCCTACTTATCTTGTTTTCGATCCTCCTCAGTTGTACTCTCCCCCGACCCATTTCAGATTAAAAAAAAAACTTTTATTTCTAAAAAAGGAAGTTAAGCTAGAATTGAAACCCTAGCTAGGTAAGGCAAAGAGAAAGAGGTTATAAATATTTCCAAAAACACTCACTACACATAAAGTAAAATACAGAACTAGGATGGCTATATGTATAAAAAGGAAGTTTTTTTTGGCACAAAAAATGGTAGTAAAGTGAGCTACCACTCCAGCCAGGTAGGACCACAAGGGTGGCAAAGACTTCCCAACAAGATTTTAACATTTCTGTATTTCGGGTTCGAAATCAAGACCTCTAGTTAAGCTAGAACACCTTCTTATTACCAGGTGATCTAGGTGTTTGTTGGCAAAAACTATATACACAGCCCGTAAATACACAGCCCCATTTAATTCCATCGCTGCCCTTGCACGTCTCGTGTATACTTACACGAGATTAGAGCTTACATCTCGTGTACATATACACGAGATACATCTCGTGTAAGTACACACGAGATGAGAACCGCAACTGCAAAAGCAACAATAAACATAACTTGGAATGAAATTTGATTCTCAAATAGGACATCTCCACAAAACATCAATAGACCATTACACATATACTATCGCCTAATTGTATACGAAATGAAAGTGTTAACAAGGATAAGCATATAATTCAAACATTCATACAAACTGGATAAAACAAAACCATTACACATATACTCCTATATGTAATCTTCTTTGTCTTCTTGCATCGGTATCCTCCTCATAGAGTTGACTGAACTCTGCTATCCTATCTTGGTATGGGAGGAGTAGTTGGCTTGCGGCTGGATCACAGCGGTTCCGATAAGGGTTTGGTGGTGGTGGTATTGGGTAATCATTGCCTAACATGCGCAGCTGCAAAAGTAATAACAGTTAAATACAAGACAATGAAATATAATGAATATAAGTAAGACACTAAATATAACTAATATAGATGAGACAATTAAGTTTCATACCGCTATAAAATGGTTTCCATTGACTTGTCCCACCACAACTGTGTTCACCGGTGGTTGTACTGGTGCAGTCACTGGAAGGCATAACATACCACCGCTAGTCGAGTAAGAAATGAACGCCACATTATACCACGTAGTTTATTTTTTTTATTTTTTTTCTAGGCTCTAGATGACATTTAAAGTGTTTTTCATTAGTATCACTTTCCTCAAAATCCAAACGGAAATCGAGTTAGAAATTTGTGACATTATTAGGGTTTTTAGGGTTACACGAGACACATCTCGTGTGGTTTACACGAGATACATCAGTAGTCTTACACCAGCAACAACACAACAGCACACACAAACAGCAACAACAACAACAAAACTATTGAATCGGGGGGGGGGGGGGAGGGGGTTTTTACGAAACACTAGAATAAACTATTGAATCGGGAGGGGATTTCAACGATAACTAAAATAAAATACCATCATATTAACAAACTAGTAGAGGTGTCATAAAAACTAGAATAAAATGTGTCCATTACAATACAATGAAAAGCAAAAATAAAATAAAATCCTAAGCTGCGGTGGAAGTCCTAAAATCTCACCGGCCCGTCTAAGACCAACTAGCCAGTGCTCGGGGCACTGGGATCCGACAAAAATGGAAGTATGATAGCTCGCAAACTCCGCAATCCTGCGACAGAAGGCTGCGGTGGAACATCAGGTGGGGGAGGTGGAATGTCACCGGGTGGATCGTGTAGCGGATTACCTATCCGAACATGACTCCTAGCCTAAACCAAGACATATAATCTGGAGTCACGAAGGGAACAGCCACGGGATGATCTCCAGTAAATAGTGGCCCCCAACGGACATCGGCCCTAAACTCCGCCATGCCAAAAGCCACCCACTCCTGCCAAACCTGATCTCCATCACCGTAACGCTTCTGGTACCCTTTCTGACCCTTTGCCAAAACGCATAACTCGGTCGCCATGGGGGTCAGTCTGGGGATCCTCTGCTGGTACCCGAACTGCCTAGTCACACGATCAGGCATATACGCCTCTGTGATGTCACAAAAGCGTATAACACCCTGTAGTATGAAACAGGCAGTATCGCGTCCGACCCGGTCCCATAAGGAGTCCAAATAACCTGTGAGTAGACATTGTTAGGCAAAGTCAACAGAATATCGGAAGGAACGACACAAAAACGTATAATAGTTTTAATATGAATAACTCACACTGTCAGCCCCATCCTGTCAAGAATGCGGCGATACTGCACAAGATTGATCGAACGTCCTCCCAGCCGAATCATCACGAGACCATCTACGGGCTCTCGGCTGCCCCTGCTGCCAATGGGGGTCAGTAACTCGCCGAAAACCCGGAAAGTACTCGTATATCCAGGCCTGAGATGTATGTAAAAAAGTATTAAATACTACTCAAATGCAACATTTAATAACAGGGGGGAGTAGACAGTAAAAAGATAGTGAATAGAGTAAGATGTACCTCTAGGACAGCCGCACAACCGCCCATCGCTTGCATCCGGATCTGGACGCCTTCCCCAACTCTCGGTACATATATGCCAAAGTGGCTGATCCCAGGAAAGAGGTGGGAGGCTGGCTAGATCCCATGCACAGGGGCAGGTAGGCTGCGGGCACCTTATCCCCGCTCTTGTCCACGAACATCGTGCAACCCAATAGGTGCAGGATACACGCGGACGCACGATGGGCATCTGTCATGCCGCCTCTACGCTGAGTAAATAGACGCCTGACATCCCTCACATAAATAAACCAGTGCCGCTCAACTGGAGGTGTCTAGAGATGCCAGATACGTCAGGCGCTGGATCCGTATAGCGAACAACTCCACCATCAATCCTGATACCTGTAAATTGAAGATGCAATAACACATTTTAGTATAAGAGATGAATGTAGACAATTCATATAATATATGTAGACAGTTATATAATGTGAATGGAGTATCGAAGCGATGTTATAAAAACATACCCAGGATATGAAACTGTCATGTAAAGTAATCGTCATCTCCCCCCACGGCATGTGGAACGAGTTAGTCTCAGGAGACCACCGTTCCAAAAATGCCGTTAGGAGGGCATGGTTAGGCCTATGAATGACGGAATCATGCAGATGCTGGAGGCCAGATGCATCTACGAGGGCCAGCCAGGCTCTATCAGCAACCGGCTGCTCATCACGCTTGAACCTGTTCATTCGAAACAAAAAATATTATCAGTACTCAAGAAAAGCAGCATAGGATGATAATTAATGGAATATTTAGAGTGTGTGGTATAAATAACTTCAATATTTAAAACATTTCACATTAATGCTAAGCTTACTGTGCAAGATGCGTGAGTCTCGTATGGAAAGTCACCAATCCCTCAGTAGTAGAGTCACCCCAAATCTGTCTGGCTCGGTGGTCACCGAACCCGTACATCAGTGAAACATCCTCTGGCCCACCACCGGGGTCCCTCTGAAGCTGCCATGATGGTGGCGCATCCTGACCCCGCCTCCTCCCGTGTCTCAGAGGTCTAGGCGGCTCTACTACATCATCATCCTCATCATCCTCCTCCTCCTGCACCCCCACCTCCACCTCCTCCTCTCCTCCTCATCATCCTGCCCCCCCCCCTCCTGCCCCTCCCCATCCTCCTCCCCATCATCACTATCACTCTCCTCCTCCCCATCATCACTATCACTCTCCTCCTCCTCATCATCACTATCCTCCTCCTCCTCCTGAACATCATCAGCTGCTGCCGCCTCCTCCTCCCTATCCTCCTGCTCATCATCAGCTGTGGCATCCTCGTCATTCCGAGCCTTGCTCCGGTTTTCTCCTCTCCAAACGCTCTTCAGCCTTCCTCTTTCTAGCTGAAACGGTCATAGGATCACGTGCCTACAAAAAACACAAATAAGAGACAATACATTAGCGAAGTTACAGTATATTAAATAAATGAACCCAATGCTGACTGATAATTCACAATATTCAGAAGGATCCTTCTCGTGTAACACCACTCGAGATGCATCTCGAGTGGGTTTACACGAGATGACATCTCGTGTAACACCACTCGAGATGCATCTCGAGTGGGTTTATACGAGTCTTGTCTCGTGTAAACACACCCGAGATGCATCTCGAGTGGTGTTACACGAGACACACCAATTTCAATTTCAAAAAATACAGCGTACTTTGGGAATATAGAAATGTAGAATAAGGTTAAAAATTGCTTACTTTTTCACAGGCGCTGTAGACGAGCTAGTCCCGGCGGCGATGTGGGCGGGGGTTGTGGCGGCGGCGGTCCCGGCGGCGGTCTTGGGTATTTTAAGTTTCACCATTTCAATTTCGAATTTTTTTTTTTTTTTTTACTGTTAGAGAGAGAGGTGAGAGAGAAGAACAGAACAGAGCGAGCGAGAGAGAAAAACGACGCCGACGGTGAGCGACGACGGTGAGAGAGACGTTAGAGAGACGTCGTTTCAAACCGAGAGAGAGAGAGAGGGGTTAGGGAGCGAACGTGAGGGAGAGTGAAATTGAAAAAAAAAAAAAAATATATATATATATATAGGGGTACTTTGGTAATTTAACGGGGGCTGTGGAAATATGGGCTGTGTATATAAACCAATCCGTGTTGTTGGTTATAAAAAGGAAGGTGGGGTTTCTGTTTTGGTGTATAGAAAGGAGAGGTTACTGGATTTGTACATGATGAAAAATGGATGGAAGTGGTTATAGAAGGTGTGTGTAGCAAAGAGTAGTAGGATATCTGTCTTCTTTAAGAAAGAAACTGTGTGTGTAAGTGTGTGTGTGAGAGAGAGAGAGAGAGAGAGAGAGAGAGAGAGAGAGAGAGTGGGAATGGAAACCAAGGTGGTATAGAGAGTTGCGTTGTCGAGTTGTGATAGGTTGAGGACAGTACTCCGGGTTACTCTCTTCGTTTTCGGCCACAATTTTTTTTGTTTTGTTTTCGTACGTTGTTTTGTTTAAAAGTTAAAACGAAATTTATAAAGGGACCCGCTTCTGTTATGCGCCTTCACTTCTGCCTGAAACCGCGGACTTTGTTTGCTTCTGCTGGCCGCGGGTGTAGTATTGAATGTGTCCAAAAAATAGTATCCTCTAAATTTTTACGTTAATTTGCAACAAATACTAAAAATGAAAATCAGACTGATACATTTACACTTTTAGTAATTAAATTGTAAAAGTGATCAAAACTCAAATAACTAAAGGATGAGTTGAGATCTCCTGTACCACTTTTGTGTGTCACTCCATGTACCACTTGTAATCCAACCGTTCACATGTTTGCATAATATTACAATACTATCAATCTCAATAAATGTGAGCCGTTAGATCACTTGTGTCACATAAAATGGTACACGAAATGACACAGAAGATTTGGACTCCCAAAGGATAGTTTCCCTTCATGAAATAGAAAAAGATATTTTTATCATATTTTCATAAAAATACAAGGGAAAACTCCGTTTTAATCCATTGTACTTTGAGGCGTGTTTCACTTTTACCATCGAACTTTTTTTTTTCATTTTTATCATCGTACTAGAAAAAATGGTGTCATTTTATACTCAAAATTTAACACCGTTATCTTTATTAATGGCAAATTTATAAAAACTAACACTCGTTACGTATTTAACAAATAAAAACAAAATTTGGTACCATAAAGTAAGAAAATTGGTGGTGTTGACATTTGAAGGGTTTAAGTGCAAAATGTTAAACTAAATACTCAAGGTTTGGGGAAAAAAAAATCAAAATATAAAAGAGCTAAAACAGTTTATCCTTAATTTAAACCCAGATGACTACACTTTTATAAATAAAATAACCCATTGAGTTACTGTAAACCTTAACCCTACATCAAAGAAAGAAAAAAAGACCCAACATCTTCTCTCGTTATCTCTCCCGCCGCACCAACCCCACCCCACTCCTCCCCCTCCCATCGGCCTCCACCCGTCACACCCCCACCGCCTTCCCCCTCCATTGCCTCCCTGCATGTCGTTCTCTCTCCTTTCCCCAATCTTTTTTTTCTGAAACCCTAAACCATCATTTTATCTCTCTATTAGCATTCTGCTGCTGCAAACCTTCAACTTCACTACGCCGCCATCGTATTCTTTCTTTCTTCTTCCTCGCCTGCTCCTTCTCCTTTTTCGAACCATCTCAACGCCGGCCCCGATGCCGCCCTTAGCCGTCAACCCCTGCCCCTACCCCCTCTACTCCTTTCCAGATCTAGTTTTAAATATTCACTCTCTCTCTCTCATTTTTCACCAAGGATCACCAACAATTCCCTCATTCATTCTTAGATCTGCAAACCTGCAACCATGCCGCTGCTCATTCTTCAGTTCCATCTTCGTTGAAGACCTCCATGATTGCCGGCTGCATTTTATTAAAAAATTGTGAATTGAAGAAATCTGAAAAGGCTTTATGGTGGGGATATTGAGCAGAACAAAGAAGATTTTATGAGTCATTTTTTGATTGATTTCATTTGTTGATTTTTCTGAGCAAATTTGTTGAATTTTAGTTTTTCGGTAAAAAAAAATTCACTCTTTGACTTGGTGATTTCCTGGAAATGAATA
The DNA here is from genome assembly GCA_026119855.1 of Campanula takesimana. Classification (NCBI taxonomy): domain Eukaryota; kingdom Viridiplantae; phylum Streptophyta; class Magnoliopsida; order Asterales; family Campanulaceae; genus Campanula; species Campanula takesimana. The sequence goes on along the minus strand of JAOWBW010000640.1, from coordinate 169,204 downwards.
AATAAATGGAACCATAGTAGCTGAGTTTGTGTGGAATAGATAGTAACACCATTAATTTGTTTGTGTTTTGTTATGAAGATGGGTTCTACTTGGAATGACGTGGTCGGTGATGGTGCTGATAATTGTTGGTGGTGGTAAAGCGAGGTGATGACAAGAGACTTTCAATAAATTAATTAAGATCCATCAAAAAAATTATTAAGATCATTTCAAGAAAAATTATTAAGATTATCTTTTTATTTATTAAATATACAGAAGGATTATTATCAACGGAAACAGTGTATTAATAACTACAACTCTACAACAATAAAAAAAAAATAGGTCAGGGACCTCTATAGCACTTTTCTCGTTAAATATGTAATGGGTGTTAGTTTTTATATTTTTTTCTGTTAATAAAGATAACGACGTTAACTTTTGGATATAAAATGACACTATTTTTTCTAGTACGATGATAAAAATGAAAATAATAAAGTTTGATGGTAAAAGTGAAATACGTCTCAAAGTATAATGGACTAAAACGGAGTTTCCCCAAAATACAATTAAAGATGTATTTTTAAGATGTTTGACACGTTATGATACTCCATTATTTTAGTTGTGATTCTAGTGTAACTTCCATCCCTCTTTCCTCGCATCCATTCAATCTCTTCTTCCGTCAAAATAACTTCCTTCTTTCTCCGGCAGCGACAAGAGAGAATGGCTGGAAAATGGAAAAACAACGATGATGGGGTTGCGCTACCTCTTCATGGTGACATTTTTCCCTTTCTTCGCAATCATAATTATTCTGGTCATTTTCGACGTCACTTTAGCGGCAATTTGTCTTGAGAAAGACGAGTGCTCCCTTGCCATTTATCTCTTGTATTCGATAAACGGTATGCGGTCTACCATAGGTATAGGTTTTATGTTATTTTCTTTCCCTGTCGAAAGACATGTGCTTCCTGTCTTATTTGAGAGTCATTTGCTTTCTCTTCTAGTTGAGAGTCATAGTACTTTCAGAATATTACAATGATCCAATATTTATGTTCGTGGTTCTAATTCGTATGACTTGTCCCTGATGGATTGTTACGTTGTGGTTGGTATTTCAATGTTTGGGAAGTACGGTTGGAAGTTTATTTTTGATCGAATGTCGTAGTTAGTAGAATCTTCAAAGCTAAATATTTTTCTTGAGTGGATTTTTTGAATGCCAATACAAGGCAATGTCTAAGTTAGAATGGAAAAGACATTTGTTTGTTTCAAAACATTGTCAAACGAAGTCTCTGAGAGAAGATTAAAGGTTGTGAAAGGCTTAATGTAGGCAGAAACCATGGATCTCTTCAGAGCATATTTATAATGGATTTGAATTCCTACACAATTACATTCGTTTACGTAATCATGAGGGTTTTGAATTGAGTTGTATATTATAGTATTTATCTTGGGGATGAGCCTCTAAACATTGTAGAGACTTTCTCATTCAGTAGCCAAGTCACGTCAACGGGGTTCATCTGACTCCCTTGATTCTGGAAGTTGTGTCATTTTTACTCTTTTTAAGTTTAGATCGAAAAATAACATTTTTACCATTAAAACTATTAAAATGAGACCATCTTTGAACAAAATATTTTTTTTTATATATAAAAAGTTGTGTAAGACGGTCTTATTGGAGTAAATAGTTTGCATTTATATGGATGGGGCGGAGCAAGCCATTTCTTCTCTCATCCGTTTTATATGTGAGACCGTCTTACAATAAAATAAGTTTTTTTTTTTTTTTTTTTTATTTACCCTTTTAAGTGAGGGATACTATGGCCTTGTTCGAATTCAAGATCTATGATTATTATTTTCGCCGTTATATTTTAATTTTGTAATAATATTGTGATAAAATAAATTCCGAGAAATATAGAAAATAAGTGTCCCAAAAAGAGAAAAAAAATATAGTATAATAATAATTAATAATCATCAATTCAAACAAATCTATTTAGTTTACCCTTCCTTGTATTTTTCATGATATAGTGCTAACGTTATTTCTTTTTAAATAAACGTGAATTCTTTTCAAAAAAACAAATAAGAAATACACTTTTTATGGGGGATGGACAGTAATTATCAAACTTATATAGAAAAAAGAACATAAAACCTAGGAGTTTATTTTATACTGATCTAGATAACTAGATAAGAAGTTTATATATATTCATTGGAAGGAACAAGAAAGAACCAATATAGTAGATGTGAGAATATTATACTTTTTTTTTGTTTTAAAATTTAAAGTAATATTTTTTTTCAGAAAACTAGTTTTATTTTTAAAATATACTAAGTTTCAAAACTAATGGATTTTCAAAATTTTAATTTAAAAATAGTTGAAAAGCCAAACAAAAAAAATCATTTTATCGGGAAGAGACGTAAGTGTGATTAATCTAGTAGTAGGAACAGAAATAGGAATAGGGATACCCCTATCCACCCCTAGTGTCTAGTTAGGGAACCATATACTCGCGTATGTGGTCTTTCTCAATTCCGGATACAAGATCATAACCTAATTGGATAGGGCAAATTGCAATTTAGTTACCTGAGTTTTACACGATGTTTCAATTGGTTCGTGAATCCGTTTTTCAGCAAATTGGTTACTCGAGTTTGTCATTTAGTTGCAATGTGGTATAAAAATGGATGGATTGTTAGTTTTTTAATGAAATGGATGGAAAATCTAACAAGTTTCTTTTATAATTGCAAAGTGCACCCTCCAACTCAACTTATTCACATTTTTACCCCATAATAAAAAATTTGTAACATCTAAAGACATAATTAATAAACCTACAAATTCTAATTGTTTGTTTTAGAAAAACTTGAGCAAAATAATAATAATAATAATAAAAAAAAAAATCTTCTCGCTCTCACATAAAAAACACTGGGCATTTTCTTAAGTATATTATGCATTGTCCGGAAACAGTAAATTGACAAAAATTGCGCCGACAAGCCACAATTTCTTGTGCAAAAACGTTTCTCCAGCCATCAATTTTTTGATTAGAAATGACACAGAGATCATGAAGGCAAGCACTACCAAACCCACTTGGATGGAGCAGAGAGAAAACAGTGGTCGCGAGAAGGGGGAGAAGGAACGTGGGTGGAGAGATCGCCATTTTTGGTGGTTTCCTTTGTTTTTTGACGGGCCAAAACACTGTTCCGCTCTGGATATCATATTTTATAATTTTAGTTAAATAAAATTAGTATTTTTATGAATGATATGTATTTGTCATAAGTTAAATAAAATTATTATTTTTATGATAGATATCATAATTTTTATAGTTTTGATGTAATAAATAAAATGAAAATGACTGAAACGCTAATCTTTGGACATATGCATGCAAATTATGTTAGTTTTTAACATTCGTTAGGAGTTAGGGGGTGAAGTGGGAAAATTTAAATTGTAGGTTAACCATTGCAATTTTGAAAGAAGCTTGTTAGGTTTTTCATCCACTTTTGTTAGTTTTTAAACGATCCATCCATTTTTATACCACATTGCAACTAAATGACAAACTGGAGTAACCAATTTGCTGAAAAACAGATTCAGGAACCAATTGAAACATTGTGTAAAACTCAGGTAACTAAATTGCAATTTGCCCAATTGGATATTGAGATTACATATTCCCTCCATTTTTATTTTGTGATTTTTACCAATAAGTCCCTGGAGGAATGTGGTATTTACCAATAAAAACACAACATTTCAAATTCTACATTAGGGTCATTAGGTTCAAATCAATTTTACCAATAAATCCCTCGTACCTTTTAAATGGCAAAAATACTCCTAGCCCAAACCATTTGCAACCCCAAGTATTATAAATAAAAATTATTTGCTTTTGGGAGGGTTTGAACCCAAGACCCCTTTGTCTTGGCAAAGACTACTAACCACTATGTCAAGCTTCTTACTTATTCCATTAGTAGACTATTATATATTTAAGATTACAACCTCACATTTGTTGTTGTCTTTTTTTTTTTTTTTTTTTTTTTTTTTTTGGGGGGGGGGGGGTTAGGAGTATTAATTCTTCACAATTGGACAATTACTCATTTTAATAAAAAAATAATTAGATAAATATATTTCACAATTGTTTTAAGAGCATTTGACAACACATAGTTCTGAAAATGAGTATCCTTTGTAAAAATCGTGCGATGAATTTCTTAGGTGTTACACTCAACTCATGTGTTAACAATTGAGAAATAAATTTACCAGTTCTTATATTAAACTCGTGTGTGAATAACTGAGAAATGAATATCTCATTTATTATTATATTAACAACAGAGAAAAATTGATAACTGAGAAATGAATGTACCAGTTCTTGTACTCAAATTCATATGTGAATAACTGAGAAATGAATGTCTCATTTATTATATAATTAAACCGATAAATTGAGTCATCAATTGGGAAAAATGAGAGGTGATTTTATCAGTTTTTATTCAATTATGAATAACTATTAAATGAATATCTCAGTTATTATATTGAAAATCATGTGTGAACAACTGTGAAATGCATGTCTCAGTTGTTATAATGATTGTGAAAAATTTGAGAAATGAATTTATCAGTTTTTTAAAATGAAAAATGAATAAATGACACAACTGTGAAATCACACAACTGAGAAATCAGTTGAAAAATGATTTTACAAGTGAAAAATGAAAAATTTATTTTTTAAAATTGTGAAATTAAAAATGATTCTTTTTTTTTCAAATTTTTACAAGTGAAAAATGATTTTTTTATTTATAAAATTTGAATTATGTATTGAGTGTACTTGTTTGATTCGTATTGTCAACACGATTAAAACAATGGTTTCGAATCATTTTTTCAGTTTATAGATTTTGAGATATGTCATTTTAAAATTTTAGGTGGAAAAAAAAAAAAAAAAGAGTGAGAAACATGAAGAGATAAAGAAAGGAGCAAAAGACGTGGGGGGGGGCTGGGGCTGGGTTGGCGAGCTCATGCGAAGGGTATTCTAGTCCAGGAAAAAATTCTAGGACTTTTTGGTAGGTTTTCAAAATGTCTGTCCTTATTGGTAGTTTTTATTTGGACTAGGGACTTATTAGTCAAAACCTCTTTCATTTTTCATCTTATCTTATTATTCTTCAAATTCCATCTTTTAATAATTTCAATTGTGGTCCCAATTAACCTTCAACAATTTAAGATTCTTGATTAAAATCAGGAACTTTTGGGACCATGACAGACAGTTAACTCAATTTAAATCACTAATAGTACAACTACAATTGGGCATTAAGATAGTTGTTGAATCAACCCCATTAACTAGGCTTTTTAGTTGGGACCATTTTCGCGTACCCTTAATTAATACTTTTAGAAACATTTCATTGTATATATGGTTTAAAGAAGAGGAATATGAAAAAGAACATGGAATTGAATTGAAGTGTGTAAAAGCTCTAATCTTTTTGACTTTTCGTTAACAGTGCAGAATGTCAGAAATGTATTCTATTTTTAACTTTACGTTTCTTATAAATACGTAAAGTAATAAAGTATCTGATCCAACTCAATTTCTAATACGAGTATGTATCATCAATCTATATAATATATAAAAGCAGAAACATTTTCAAGCCTCACAGCGCGCCACATCATAAAGCCACGTCATAAAGCCACATGTTAGCATTCGATTGGTCAGCACATTTTTTGATGCTTTTAATAAATATATATATATTAAAAAATGAAATATTCTACCTTTTTGATATTTCGGCTGAATCAACATTAGATTTGAAATTTGAATTCAAATTTAGCATATCTTACCTTTTCAATAAAAAGAATCATAATACTAGGATTTGATTGAGCCTATTTCACTATCATCGCGTGATTTTGGAATAATGATACATTCTCAGTTGGCTTAGTTAGTATTCAAAAATCAAAATTCAAAAGTTATCTATTCCAAATTTTAAGATTTTGATTTAACTGTATCTATTTTTTAACAATAGTATTTTGGTCAAGATTTATCTAGATAACTTTACTAACTTATTCAAATTCCTTCCAAAACAAACTAACTTAATCGAATCAAATAAACTTAATTATTGTTTTGATTTTGTCCTTTATTTGGCTTTCTTGCTACAGGTCTTCTATATCTCCACTCTCAGAATTCAACCGAGATCCAATGTATGTACACAGTACATGTTAGTCAAGGATGGCGACTGACTCCATGATTGCCATGGCACTGTCATCAGCTTGAAAGTTGTCTTAAGGTATGTTATTGAAACTCTGAGTTTGTAGTTCATGGCTTATGAGTTTTTTTCTATTGCAGCAATGTGAATCATGGTAGAGGACAATTATACGTCATTTGGATTCAGCATTCCATGTGAACAATGGGCCTACTATCAAGTTTCTGAAAGGTTATCATTCATTATTTCATGTCACTATAGAATCTAGACTATGACAATAGTCGCAACTATAGACAGGAGTTATTTTATTTAGTTTTTCCTAATTATTTCATCTGATTTTTTTTGGAATTAAAAGTTTTGTAGGTTTATTCTTGCCGCAAGCAAGAAAGCTTCCATTTTTTATTAGGCGAAGGTACTGAATTGTGATTAACTAACGAACCTATTTTTCATGCCGGGAAAAGTATTACTCCTCCTTCTGTCTCAAAATGAATGTCTAAAAAAATGTAGTTTTGCTTTTGATCAAAAGCAATTTTTTTTTTACATTCATTTTAAAACGGATGTAGTATTTCTATTATTGTTATACGTAATACCCCATCAGAAAGATATGAGCTTTGATTGTGATATATAAGCCTTCACTATACTACCATTGAGCATAGTGGACCCAGTTGTTGTAATCAGTAGGCCAGTTGTGTGGAACTTATGTATAGATTCATTAAAGAATAAGTTTGCAAAGAAGAAAAAGACGCAGACATGGTTGAAGAACTTCATGATGGAATGAATGTTGTTCTTAACCGTAGTGAAAGAGTTGTAGAAATTAAGATGTCAACGGATGGATCGGAGAAGCAAAGAGGGAAACAGTTGAAGTTCCCACTATCAACTTGGGTGGAGTATTCTGGGCCTTTAAAAGGCAGGAAGAACATCACAAATGATCAAACAATCACCATTTGCTTCATTAATTTATCATTGTGTAGTTTTCAAAAAATAAAATTTATCATTGTGTAGACAAAAGTACATATTAGTTCAATTTTTTTATTTATTTGCTAAAAATAGAGAGGGTCGTCTAGCTTTTAAAGCAACCACTCCTTCTATCCTTAATTGAATGACAGTTATAAAAAAATAAAAATTAATCTCATTTGTCTCTAAATAATTTGTACCAATTTTTTTTATTAGGCCTTTTTTACATGCAAAACTAAATGTTTAGCAAGTGGATAACAAGAATATGTATAATTGTTTGCCACTAAATTGTATTAAAGTTAACATTTTTTCTTAGTATCCTTTTAAATGAATTTTGGACATTTTTTGTTATGCAAATCCATTTATTATTATGATTTATAGGAAACTGCGTAGCCTAAAACACATTTTAATACATGATATAAAATTTCCAGTCTCATGTCATGAAATGGGACATAATATAAAATTTTCAATCTCAATCAAAGCAACAAAACACCTATAAAATACTATTTTTTTAGGGGGTTGATGTAATGACCCGAGCACAGAAACCCGACCCGTTACATAAGCACCATGCAACTGGCCCACTGAGCACATAACTAGGTTCACTGGCTTACGACAAGTATACCCAAAAGTCCATGGATGTTATTGATGCTCAATGGTAGTATGGTGGAGGCTATTATCTATATAATATATAAAAGCAGGAACATTTCCAGGCCTCACAGTGCGCCACGTCAATGCCACGTCATAAAGCCACGTGGTGCTATTCGATTGGTCAGCACATTTTTGATTAGTAATTTAGATTCAATTTGATTCTTTACAGCAAAATCTATTAATAAAACTAGTGAGTAACCCGTCAGAATTCGACGAGAATAATAAAGTTAATTAATTAAGAAAAACTGATGAAAGGCATTTTCAAACTGAGATAATGGTACGAAATCAAATTAAGTGATCTATATAATACCATATAATTTGCAAGGATATTAAGTGATGAAAGATATTTTCAAACTCAGAATATAAGTTCACCATCTCATTTGCAAGGATATAAAGAAGCCGTTTAAGGCCTTAAATAACGTTTTTTTGTTGTTTTAGACCCGCCTCAAGGGGCTTTTCCTATGACTTTTGTCCGTCTCGCTCCGACGTTCGATTTGATATGCGGTGTGTTCCGCGGTTCATCCGGAGTCAAAAGTTATGACGGTTTCGGCGCACTCGCTGAAATTACTCCAAAAACTTCAACGCCTTAGTGTCCGCATCAATTAGTAATTTAAACCATCAAACATACTTTATTTATAGAAACCTTCATTTTTATTTTATTTTTGCAAAATATGTGGCTCGATTTTCTTCACCGAGATATACTGCTACATCACATTTCTTATCTTTAGCCCATATCTTAAAATTCAACTAACTGAATGATTATAATTTCTAATATTTTATTTAAGATATCCATTATCTTTAGCCTACTAAAATTAAGTAATCATGTTTTCGTAATTTAAGCTCATAAAATATTGATTTAAAAAAAAAAATCAGTTTTAAAAAACTAAATCATTTCCTGAAATAAGTATTATATACATTTGCCTATAGAATAATGCCACGTGGATTTCCACGTCATAATTCCACGTGGCTTAATGAGAAGGCTTGAAATGTTTTTGCTTTTATATATTATATAGATGTGTAGATTTTTACCATTAATTATTAGCTTTAATTTTTTTTCACTAAATAACAAAAAATACAAATTCTCATATAAAAATGAATATGCATGCAAATTTGACAACATCTACGTCCAAATTAAAGATAACAACTTTTGTCCGTCTCGCTCCGACGTTCGATTTGATATGCGGTGCGTTCCGCGGTTCATCCGGAGTCAAAAGTTATGACGGTTTCGGCGCACTCGCTGAAATTACTCCAAAAACCTCAACGCCTTAGTGTCCGCATCAATTAGTAATTTAAACCATCAAACATACTTTATTTATAGAATCCTTCATTTTTATTTTTATTTTTGCAAAATATGTGGCTCGATTTTCTTCACCGAGATATACTGCTACATCACATTTCTTATCTTTAGCCCATATCTTAAAATTCAACTAACTGAATGATTATAATTTCTAATATTTTAATTTAAGATATACATTATCTTTAGCCTACTAAAATTAAGTAATCATGTTTTCGTAATTTAAGCTCAGAAAATATTTGATTTAAAAAAAAAATCAGTTTAAAAAACTAAATCATTTCCTGAAATAAGTATTATATACATTTGCCTAGAGAATAATGCCACGTGGATTTCCACGTCATAATTCCACGTGGCTTAATGAGAAGGCTTGAAATATTTTTGCTTTTATATATTATATAGATGTGTAGATTTTTACCATTAATTATTAGCTTTAATTTTTTTTTTTCACTAAATAACAAAAAATACAAATTCTCATATAAAAATGAATATGCATGCAAAGTTGACAACATCTACGTCCAAATTAAAGATAACGACTTTTGTCCGTCTCGCTCCGACGTTCGATTTGATATGCGGTGCGTTCCGCGGTTCATCCGGAGTCAAAAGTTATGACGGTTTCGGCGCACTCGCTGAAATTACTACAAAAACTTCAACGCCTTATTGTCCGCATCAATTAGTAATTTAAACCATCAAACATACTTTATTATAGAATCCTTCATTTTTATTTTTATTTTATTTTTATTTTTGCAAAATATGTGGCTCGATTTTCGTCACCGATATATACTGCTACATCACATTTCTTATCTTTAGCCCATATCTTAAAATTCAACTAACTGAATAATTATAATTCTAATATTTTAATTTAAGATATCCATTATCTTTAGCCTACTAAAATTAAGTAATCATGTTTCGTAATTTAAGCTCAGAAAATATTTGATTTAAAAAAAAACCAGTTTTAAAAAACTAAATCATTTCCTGAAATAAGTATTATATACATTTGCCTATAGAATAATGCCACGTGGATTTTCACGTCATAATTCCACTTGGCTTAATGAGAAGGCTTGAAATGTTTTTGCTTTTATATATTATATAGATGGTTGCATTATTAGAGAGTATAAAGTGTTTCCTTATTTACCCGATATATTCTTTATATAAACCAACTATTCATAAAAAAACATTTGGATTTCAAAAGGAACTTCCAAATGAAGTAACAATTATAAATAAAACAGAAGTTTATTTCTCTATTCATATTTTTCATTGATTTTAATTAAAACTAACACTGTATTTTCGAAATTTATTAATAAAAAACAGGTTATTAAGGAAATGATTGTAGTATAATTTAAAATTAAGGAAAGAAATATTTTGAATAACAATTCTTATTAATCTCTAATTGATTTTAATTAATAAAAACAGTCTAACTAAAGAAAGGATTGTAGTATAAAAAAACTAAGGAATGATTGTAGTATAATTTAAAATTTAAATTATAATTCAAAGACATATACATTTTATTTAAGGGAATTATTTAACTACTAATTCTTACCTAAATTTAAGCGCACACACAAATTTCAAATTATTTGACTCTAGAATAATATCTCATTAGACTTTTAAATTGATCTATTTACTCTAGATGTACAGATTAATCTATAAAATAACATATTAATCTTCAAGCCCAAATTATCCGGCTAGAATATTTACTTTTCCATTGATAATATAGATAATCTTAATTCAAATTTTAAATAATCAAATATCAACATCCAATTAGTTAACAATATTTTACCCTTATATAGTGTCCCATCCGTCCCCTTTTTCCCCATAACGTGCACTCTCTCAATTAAGGTCAACCTTTTTTCCAGTAATAAACTCCCTTTATTCTCTTTAAAAAAAAAAAATACTATCAATAGTATCATATATAATAAAATTTGAATTTCATGCAATATTTTTTTAGTTATTACTTGAATTTCTAATATATTGGCCACAATGTTAGATTATTTTTTTTAATTTTTTTAAGAGGGGCCGAAGTTTGAAGAAGGAATACATGACTCAAAAATTTCTCATCTACAGTAATATCTCTCTCTAAGCCTTTTGGGAGATTTTAAATAAATGGTTAATGAGAATAACCCTAATATAAAATACGCAGAATGACCATATATGAGGTGGGTTATAATGCTCAAATTTTAAGATTATAAAACTCCACTTTTATAATTAAATTTTAATTTTACTCTAAGTTTTTTTTAAGCAAAATTTGGTGAGACTGATAGATGAGCTAGGGTGAAGATTTGAAGCATATGAATAGTTTACTAAAAAGCTTGGATAAGAATACATTTGAAGAGCCTTACTCTCAGTAGACAATAGAAACAACTAGGCTAGAAAATATTGTTATGCAAATCCATTTATTATTATGATTTATAGGACAAACTGCGTAGCCTAAAACACATTTGAATATATGATATAAAATTTCCAGTCTCATGTCATGAAATGGGACATAATATAAAATTTTCAATCTCAATCAAAGCAACAAAACACCTATAAAATACTATTTTTTTAGGGGGTGATGTAATGACCGAGCACAGAAACCCGAACCCGTTACATAAGCACCATGCAACTGGCCCACTGAGCACATAACTAGGTTCACTGGCTTATGACAAGCATACCCAAAAGTCCATGGATGTTATTGATGCTCAATGGTAGTATGGTGGAGGCTATTATCACAATCAAAGCCCTTATCTTTCCGATTAGGGATTTCACAATCTCCCCCACTCAAATCCTTGCCGTCCTTGGCAAGGCCCAAACAATACCCTGATCGTCCCTCCGGGCGAGCTCGCAAGCCTTATAGTGGGGGTCCGCTCTGATACATTGTAATGACTCGAGCTGCAAACCTGATCCGCTACATAAGCACCACGCAACTGGCCCACTGAGCACAACAACTGGGTCCACTTGGCTTATCACAAGCCCACCCAAAAGTCTATGGATGGTATTGGTGCTCAATGGTAGTATAGTGGAGGTTTATATATCACAATCAAAGCTCAATATCTTTCCGATGTGGGATGAGGGATTTCACTGTGAAGAAGGAATATATGACTCAAAATATTTCTCATTAATAGCCCCCTGAGTCTTTTAGGGGGATTTGAAAAATGTTTGATAGAAATAATTCTTACGCAAGAATGATTATAGGAGGTGGGTTTATAATGCTCATACTTCAAGATTATAAAAGCTAATTTTATAATTGAATTTTGGTGTTACTCTATTTTTTATTATTTTAAGCAAACGTTGTGAGACTGATAGATGAGCTAGACGAGTATTTGAAACCTAAGAATAATTTATTGAATAGCGTGAATAAGAATAAGGTTGAAGAATCTTACTCTCGATATATTGTTGAAACACCATAGCTAGAAAAATAATTTTATGCAACTTCATTTCCAGACTATCTTTCTGATTTATGAGACAAGATTCGTAGCTTAAAGCATAGTTGAACATAAAGACTAATGGTTTACTCGCATTAATGACAGGTTTTTTCTGATTTTACATTTGAATTTCTATTTTTTATTTCAATTGTATAAGATAAGCACAACGTATTGTCTTAAGACCGTGACAGTATACGAGTTTAGTTGAGGAAAGAATCTAAGCAACCATGGTGGTGGAGATAAAACTACAAGTTTTTAATTCAATTTATATATTTTATATTCCCTAATAAGAACATACTATTTAGAAAATGAGACTTACCAGTGAGACACTCAAAGAAAATAAGTGCAATGTGTTTGAGACAGAAAGAGTACAGTATGCCTAATTATTATATTTCATGCAAAGAATTAACTTTTTGTTTTACTTTTTGTTACAAAGTTCAAAAGATGGCGGTTGCGCTTTGCTATAATTAAATTCATTTTTGGGCGAAGGTTGAGTAAGAAATACATGATTCAGAATAATTTTTCATCTACAGCATCTCTCTCAAAACACCTTAGCTATATTTTATTAGTATATACAAACACTTTTCTCGGTCCTCATCCGAGCTAATTACCCTCCATTTTCTCATATTTATTTTAGTATGTTCCACTTTAAAGTTCCTACTTTGCTCTATATATAGTGCCCAAAGGAGGTCCGATGAGTTCAATATGTTGCTTAATCCTGACAAGTATATTAATATATGTTAGATTTTCGTAAGACCAATTTTTTGAATTCAAGTTTGTTTTGTTTTTTCTTTCTAGATTTTTACTTTTGGGATTTTTTTTAGACTAATAGATGAGTAGACAGGATTTAAAATATAGGTGAAATAATTGATGAGCGTGCATCTCAGAATAGGCTTGGAGAGCCTTCCTCTGGATAATAAGTTGAAACACCTAAGGCTCGAAGAATTTGTTACACAAATCATTTCCAGATAAATTTTGTGAATTTTGAGACAAACTTCTTAACCTAAAACATAGTTGAAGATCAAGTCAAATGGTTTTCTCACAATGATTGATAGGTTTTATGATTTCACATTAGGATGACTATATTAGATTTTTGGTTGTACAAGTTATTAATTAATTACCTATATTTTTAAATATTTATTCTAAATTATTTTTATGTTATTAGTAAGTTTTGCTATACTAATCAAGAAATAGAAATTAGATAAGTAGGCAAGAGGAGAGATTAACATCGTATTTCAGACATTTATATCTACGGTTTTCATATTAGCGGGATGTATTGGTTTAATACTCCTAACAATCTTTGGTGTTTTTTTCCCGATTGACATTATTGTGGTTAGAGAGGGGGGATGGTCCAATATTTATTTTGGTAGTCGTTGGTTTTATTTGGTACTTTGTGATTTCATTTAGTACTTTTGTTATTTTCTATTACTTTCTATTATTTGGTAGTCATTGGTTTTATTTGGTTCATGGATCCCTTTATACTTTTATCCGCTGAAAATGTGAACTTCTAGATAAGCCTTTGAGTCTGAAAATGCCAAATGAAGCTGTATCAATATTTCTATCTTAATTATTTATATGTTCATTTAAGTGAACTAATAAGGTCCTATGTGTTGCTCACAAGCATCCCTTAAATACTCACTCCGTCTCATGATAATCTACAAAATTAAAAGTAAAAAAATCAATTTAATGTAGAGTTGTCCAACATATTTGCCACTATTAATACACTGATTACCAGGTTTATGCTCTTTAAATGCTGAACTATAGTTTTAAGACTCTCTCTCTCCTCTCTCTCTCTCTCTCTCTCTCTCTCTCCACACACACAACACACACACACACACATTATAAAAATGTCTTGCATCAATTTTCTTAATTAATTAGCCTTATTATTCCCGTCGAATTTCGACGGGTTACTCACTAGTTATATCTTAAAGTGTAAAACAACCCTGATGATAAAATGATAGAGGTATACTTTCTCCCTCCAAGTCACTTCCTTCCTATGACATTCTATTTCATATGATGGGGCTAGATTAGGGATTAACTGAAAAATAAAATGGGACGTCTAATTATGGTACCCATTTGCCTTTGATTTATGGACAATCTTGATCAGGATATTACTGGAAAATTATGGATAGGATGTGGGCTTCTTTTTATCACTTACTACTAAAACATTATTAAAAGTAGAATAAATTAAAACATTGATCACTAATTTTTTTATGTAACTTTATCAACAAAAAAAAAGTAATTCATTTTAAAACATTTTATTTTTTAGATATTTATTACGAGACAAAGGGATTACAATTTTATGGATTGAAAATTATTAGAAGAGGTGTTATAAAAAAAAAAAAAAAAAAAACACATTATTAACGTTTCATACTAAGTGGGCCAGCATGCTATTCTAATGATTGCCTATAACTGGGCCAGCCCAGGCCCGCTATTGCTTTCGTAGGTTCACGGGTCTCATTCATCATCAATATACTCCGTCAGTCGTTAATTGCACTTTACTGCCTCCAAGTTTACAAGTTTATGCAATGTGGGTCCAATGTTTCAATTTTGACAATTAGATGTGCAACATTACGAGTACAATCATGGAAAATAATTGACAACAAAATGGAGGTTAACATAGTAGTTAAAAATACTACCTCTGTCCCTAAAATGAGTACGAAATAATTTTAAAACTCTTGATTTAGAGCAAACTTAAATTTTGACCTTTCACTCGGAGATAGAATATTACTGAGGCTTATTTGAAAATTCCATTATCTAGCATTAGGAGTTCAACTATTTCTCGTTTGTCGCTATTCGCATTGTCTACCCTGAAAATAAGGCATATATGAGGAACTAAACATTTACCACTTACAAGAGATAAATTACCTAGTTTAACATCAAATATGTTCAATATATAGAGATACACAGAAGCAAAAAAATCCTTAATTCTTATACATTGCCACATTGGTAGTGCAAGTCTTTATATAAAAAGTTGTTACATAATTGTCCAAAATTAAGCCATTCTGCTTGCCTTTCTCTTATTGTAGGGCTAATATCATTTTAAAAAAAAAAAAAAAAAAAAAAAAAAACTTGGGATTCAGCATGCATGACATGGCAGAAAGCCCATTCAAAGCATCCACCCTGGAATCATTCCATTCACATTCTGGGTATTTGTGTTTGAACCTACTTGGTTATACCTGCATTATCATATGAATATCCCATTTGTAATTTCTATCAATTAGATGAAAAACAATAGTTGACTTAAATCTAGTCAACACCTTCTATTCAAGATATTGAGTAGGTTTTTGGGGATACTAGTTTCTCTCTAATTACAGAACGTCCACTTTTTTTTCTACTTGCAAGCATTTGGCAAACTTATAGGAACAGTTTGAAAAACAGAACTTTTAATAATTTAGGGAGAAACTACTTTCCCCCAAAATCTTGTGTTCTTAATTACCCGATTTGCAGATTGGCATTGCATTCTAAAGGTTGGAAGAACCCCTGAGAATGAGGTTGAGCATGCTGCTGGTGACCATATGAACCACTATCTTCCCCTCCAGCCCATGATGGTCCAACATGGTTTTCTGCATAGATTTCTCCCAGCTGCCCAAAGATAAAAACATTTACAGGAATTGAGTTTGGTATTCATTTTGGGACGGAGGGAGTAATTACTTTTGTTCATGAATCATGGTGGAGGTGATTTCCCATATGATCAAATATAGTATATTAGAGGTGTGCTAATGCTTACCTTGCTCTCTAAAGCCTTGTTAGCCTCAACCCACATCCTTTCCTGTGGTTAAACAATTTGCTTGTGAGTATTATGACAAGTTAACACACACAAATTTTAACTCAAATAATCTAATATTCTTTCCGTCTTAATATGATGTTCCAACTTTTGCTTTTGTTAGTATGAAAGAACTTTGGGCAACAATTTTAGTTTACTTAAATGATCCTAATGAAAATATAATAGTGCATCAATAACAGGTTTGTATTTTCATTAGGATAATTAATTTAAACAAAAAATTTTGCTCAAACTCCTTCGTACGAAAAAAAAAAATTGAGAACATTATTTTGGGACGGAGGGAGTGATATTCTAACACGACAAGGTTACCTTGGTTTGAAGATCAGCAAGTTGATCCAGCATAGATTGGGTCTGCAAAATGAACAGAAAATAGCATCTCATATGGACACCTACTCTAGAATTCACAAAATTATATTTAACCAAAATATACACTGCTCAAAAACAAAGAACACCAACAAAGGAGGTACCTACGCTTAGTTACTCACTTATATATATATATATATGTAAATATGGAAAGACAGACTCATTTCTCACCGTCAGAACCAACTTTGTTGAATTCTAGTCAGATGTCTTAATCCTAACAGTATCATTGGTTAAGGACAGATTGGACAAAGGTCACGGTTTCCTCACACCCTTCTTAGCAAGTCATGAGAAAGCGAAAGATTAGAGTAGAAAAAGTAGCACACATCAAAAACATATTTTTAAGACTTGAAGTCACATGAGATACTTTTCTTCTTAAAGAGAAACACTAACATCTAAGGGTGGGCTTTCTCTACCATTACCCGCTGCAGCTGGTGACCATCCAGATCTGCCTTCTTATTTAACGAGACAATTAAATGGACGGGATCAAACCATGTAGATCTTTTATGGGACGGGGGAAATTTAAAGCTTGAAACCAAGAAACATATATAGGGGTTGCCAGGCCAACACCTAATAAGTTTGTTTAACCTTTGATGTAGGAATTTTTTACATACTTTAATGTGCATAAAACCTTATTTTGATAAGCTGAAAGATTGCATAGTTAGATTCTTTAGAGACGCTGAAATTTCTTGCCATGTGAACATATTCACCAATAAGGCCCCAAATAATGGATATGGTTCTGCTGTCAATTAGATGGCCTTTAGAAGGAAACTGTTCTTCAGTTAAATGATCATGTCTAGACTAGGTTGTGATATGGGTATACACTGTTAAACTAATGGCCATTAGGAAATCTTCAATTTAAGATGTACCCTTTCAAGAAAACCTAGTTCCTGAAGCTACGGATATAGTAACAATATCTTACAAACAAAATGCATAACAATCCAGCACGATCCAAGACAGAGAAAAGGCGAGATTGATATATAAATTTTTGCCAGATATATAAAGAAGAAACATTCACCTTAATGGATCGAATCTGCCTCAAGGATGAGTCTAGTTGGTGCTCAAGTTGTTCTAGGTCCTTCAGATTTAATGGCGCCAGGTCTTCACCAAAAAGATGCCTATTGAAACATAACGTAGAACACATAACTGTGGATCAACTTATGTAACTAAGAGATAAGACTTTTTATACCGTTTTGATTTATCAGTCATTACCTTTGATACTGTTGTAGAGACTCATATTTGGATTTCAGTTTCATGTATTCCCTGTAGCTGTTTTGCTGGGGACAGTATATAACAAGAAACTAACCAAATTAATATGATGCTGAACATGTACATTCAATGCAACCAAATATGGGAGAATTGACATAATCCAAACTCTATTATGAGACCAACCCTATTTTTCATTTTTCTTGATCATTTGATTTTCATACCGACTTTATCTAGATAGAGAAAAAGAAAGGCATACCTCAACATCCTTGGCAGATCGGTTGACTTCCAATGTACTATAACTGCAATTTTGGTACCTTTCAAGCATTTTGAGCATGCTGAGTTTTACAGGAGAAAAAATAAATTCCCATCAGTTGATAAGCGCATGTATATATATATATATAGCTCATGATTAAATCGGAAATAACAAAAGCAAGAAGTAGATAATAAAACATCGACTACTTGTACTTGTCTTCAAGATGCACCCAAGAAGTATCGTAACAAAAGGCTGATAAAATTTGCCAACATTAAATACCATTGAAAACGGGGAAGAATTTATTAATTATGCACTGATGTGGTGAGAAAATTATGCGACTTGCTACATTGTATTCTTTAGAACGTTACCTGTGGCGACCAAATTTATAGGAAGCGAACATGAAGTCATTTTATAAGAAGTGTGCACATCAGTGAAAGACTACTCCATTAAACCTTCTAAAACAATTCTAAGACTTAAAAATGTCATACATAATAATTATCCCTTGTCTTATCACTATAGTATCCAAATTTCATCTACCTTTGGTTAATAAGTTTGTCCAGCTGTTAATATATTTTCACATCCATCTACTTTTTAATGCTTCAATAACATGTACTTATGGATTCTAATAACAAAAAGGTACTCTTATGCCCAACATCTCTGAGAAAAAGAAGGAAAACATTGCTTTGATTAGAAGAAAACAAACAATCAGATCTACTTTGTTTTGCATGCTACTCTCTCCGTCCCAAAATGATCTTATTTGACATTTTTTATTGTCCCAAAAAGTTCTCTTTCGACAATTTAGACTTAAAAAGTGCATAAACACAACATGGCTAGTGAAGCAAGTGCTCATATCTTTAAAAACTCTGAATATTCAAACGTGAAGATCATTTTGAGACGGAGAGAGTAAATAACATCTAAGCAAGATCAATCCCTAAATTGGTTGGAACGGGTTCTCCATGACCTTCCAATTTCATAACTTAACACCGAACCCTTGAATCTCATTCAAAAGACATTTTCTTATGTTGTCCTTTGATTAACATAGGTATGGACTTGAAATAAAATAGAGATAAGTAAAAAAAAAAAAAAAAAAACTTGTTAGGGGTCGTCAAAACTAAAATACTGAAAAGGGTGAAAATTAAGGGTAATCAATCATCAATCTGTTAGCTATATCATTGAAACTAGGGACAAAATTTAGATTTTCAAGAAGTAATCAGGAAAAGGAAATTTTGGCTGCCACCCTTATCTTAATTTGATGTTCTGTAATTCCCAGAAGGAAAAAAGTAGTTGATGATTCTCTCTTGTCTGAAAACTAATTTAAGTTTTGCAAATTGAACTTGTACGTATCTCAACTGCTACCATCCTTTCATGATAAAATTTAATAAGGAATCATCCTAGCATAAAAATTAAGAGAAATTAGAAAAGAGAACCATGCAGTTTAAAGTTTAAACCTAACCCCTTTAGCAGTACTTAAGATTTCAAAGAAAAAATCATTTTGTTTAAGATCCTTGAATTTAAGCAGAAAGCATCTGATAGCAGAAACATCAGATCAAGATCAGCTGATCAAAAAAACCTAAATTTAATTTCTTCTCCTAAATGTTATCACCAAGAAATTTTTATTTAAAAAAAAAAAAAAAAAAAAACTCAAATCAAAATAGAACCAGTGTTTACACATATGCCTTCACAAGAAAGCAAAGCTCATCACTTTGTAAAATTAAAGGGGTTTAACCTGGGTTATCATCATCAAGAAACAAAAATTAATCAAACAGAAAATGAAAGAAAAATTGATTAATTTACTTGGAGGTGGAGCAGAATTCATAGAGCTTGCCACGGTTGGAGAAGATGATGAGAGCAACTTCAGCATCACAAAGAACAGAGAGTTCATAAGCTTTCTTGAGCAAACCATTCCTCCTTTTTGCAAATGTCACCTGCCTATTTATCTTGTTCTCTATCCTCTTCAGCTCCACCCTTCCCCTTCCCATGATCTTCTTATTTAATTCTCACCCTCTTTATTTATATATCTATATCTATATCTATATCAAAAGAGAAAAAAAAAATCTTCTTTATTGGAATTCTGTTTAGGTACCCATTTTGATCTTCTTCTTTTTTTTCAGATGGTACACAAGTCTAGCCCAAAATAGTGAAATTTCTTTCTTGAAAACCCTAGAGAGAGAAAGAGAGTTAGAGAGAGATGGTTT
Organism: Campanula takesimana; assembly: GCA_026119855.1. Taxonomy (NCBI): domain Eukaryota; kingdom Viridiplantae; phylum Streptophyta; class Magnoliopsida; order Asterales; family Campanulaceae; genus Campanula; species Campanula takesimana. Next base: position 149,022 of record JAOWBW010000640.1, on the reverse strand, counting down.
GGGTTTGGTGGGTATGATGAGTTCTTCCTTGGATTCTTTATTTTAACCTCAAAGATTTTTTTTCTCTCTCACACACACATACAGTGACACAGATATGAAATATTAGGGCTGGTGTTCTTGCCTGTTTCAAGCTTCATGCTTTTAACCCATTTCAGTAAGCCCTACTTCCTCCTTCCAGACTAAAGAAAGGTACCCCTTTTGAAGCTTTCCACTTGAACTCAAGCGCGTCATCATCAACCTCCAAACATTTTGCTTCCTATTTATCCCCTTTTATATATATATATATATATATATATATATATATGTGTGTGTTATTTTAGGTTGAGTGTGTTTTGGAGGAAACCAGTTCCTCCATAAGTTATAAAAAGTTATGTTTTTACCTTTTAAACCCCAAACTTAAACCCTAACACCCAAATCTTAAACCCTATAAAAACAGGACTTTTTATAACTTATAGAGAAACTTGTTTCCCCCAAAATTTTCTCTTTTAGGTTTTATGAAAAAAACGTGTTTTTACTTAAATTCTAAAAAAAAACGTGTTTTGAAATAAGCAGTAGCAATTTTGTAAATAAATTGGCACTTGTTTTTAAATCAAATAGTGACATTTTTATAATGGGTTAATTGCAATTTGGTTCCTGACTTTTTCGAAAATTTGCAATATTGATGTTGTGTTTTCAGTTTCGCCAATCGGTATATTCACTTTGTCATTTTGTTGCATTTTGACTACAAAAATAACTAGGTGTTAGTTTTTTAACAGATTTTATGTCGTATGACTAGCATGATGATTTAAGATGTTTGTGAAGCTACACAAATCCGACTGGTATGATTTTTTTTTAAACAGAAGCTAATATTTAAATCTACAACATGTATTTTTTTGACAAAAGTTTTTGGTGAACTAATTATATTATATTAATTTGTAATTTAAATAAATAAAAATATTTAAAAAATAGAGGACATGGGAAAAATAATCTGAAAAATTAAATACTTTCCCACCATGATATACCTTATTTCCTAATGTTTGCTTCTTCTACCCTCCGCATGTTCCCGCATCACCCTTTCCACATACACTCTTCCCTCGATTCATCATTTTCTTCCTCTCCCTTTTTTCCTATCAAATATTTTTATGAACTGATAATCTACATATATCATTTACTTCATATGAAACATATTTGGGCTAACACATTTTAGATTATTATATCACGAGTTTTTTTTAATATTTAAAATTAAGATTTAATATAAAATAATCCAATCACCCAAAAATTGCTAAAAAAATATATGTTGTAAATTTAAATATTAGTTTCAATTTTTAAAAACAATCATATCAATCGGATATGGTAGCTCTAAAATAAATTAAAACGTCCCTTAAACGTCATGTGCTAGTCACATGATATAAAATCTGTTAGAAAACTAACACTTAGTTACTTTTGTAATTGGATTGCAACAAAAAGACAAAGTGAGCATACTAATTGGCGAAATTGAAAAGACAGCATCAACATTGCAAATTTTGGACAAAGTCAGGAACCAAAATGCAATTAACCCTTTTTATAATTAACTGACAAGCGTATATCTGCATAGTAAATGTCAGTGCTAATGTTATAAATTGTCAGTGATTTTTATTGGCGCTTAAAAACATAGAAACTGAATCTTTTAATAACTCTCAGTGCTATTGTTAGAACGTGTCAGACATCTTTATTGGCATATATAAGCATTGACACTAGTGCTTTTGATATATGCCAGTGGTAATGCTAAAAAGTGTCGGCCGAATCACTTGCACTTTGTAACATTAGCACTGGCATTTACGATGCAGATATATGTTTGCTAGGTATTTACAAAAATGACACCGACTCTTTAAAAAAACATGTTTTCCCAATCTCTTAAAAGTAAAACACGTTTTTTACTAGATTTTCACTGATAAAAATAATTATCCTATTAAGAATAAAACTATATAATCCCTCTAATCCAACTATAAAGGAAAACCACACTCATATTTGAATGATTTTTTTCTAAGATTTCATTTTATATTGTATTCTATTTTAAAAAGCATACATGTAATATTAATTTTTAAAATATACTATCTCTATTTCATCTTACTTCTTTTATTTTGTCTCAAAGTAAAGTTCTTTCCTAAAATAAAAATAATAAATAGTGTCATGAACATTTTTATCTCTATAAAATTACTCAATTTGCAACAAAACCAACCTACTTGCAATGTATATTTTACATTCTCTCTCATCTAATCTTCAACCCATTTTCAATTGTTTAATATTTTTTACATTTCATCTCCTCTAATCTTCTATCCACTTTTAATTGTTTAATTAATTTTTTCTCAACTAATAATTACTTACGCACTTTTTCTTAATAAGTGTGCACCATTAGAATTGGAACATTATTTTGAGACAGAAAGAAGGAGTAATATTTTATTCATACACATCAAAATTGAAAACAAGATTATTTTTATTGGAGGTAATATTTTATTTTGAAAACTCAAATACTCCTTCCGTCCCAGCTTATGATTACTAAAATTGAATGTGTGGAAATTAAGAAAATAAAATACGTGTCGTGAGTAAGAAATAGAGAGAAAACGAAATAGTGAATAATTGTTGTGAGTGAGAAGGAAAGAGATAATTAAACATTTTGGGTAAGTAGCCATAAGTATGAGACTCCCAAAATAAAAATAACTAGCCTTAAGTTTGGGATGGAGATATACTCCCTCCGTCTTATAACAAAGTACACAATTGCTTTCTGCATGGTTATTAATGAAAAATGTTGGAAAAGTAAATGTTGTGAAACATTGCAATGTCATAAAAGGTGTCACTCTACCCATAGAAATAAATTGGGACAATCAAGAAAACATAACTAAAAGCTTATAAACATTGAATTGTCAACTATGACATTTATTTCGAGACAAGTATAGTACTCCCTTTTTCCCAGACTAAGGTTCTTACTTTCTTTTTAATTTGTCTCAGACTAATGTTCTTAGTTGTTTTATTACCTAAAATGGATCATGGGACCCACTTGTCATTCTCACAACAAAAACTCCCTACCCACTTTATCTCTCCTACTTTCTCTTACTTACTTTTTCATACTCATAACATTTACTTTTTCTTATATCATGCATGTGTAGATCCAAAACATTTACTCCCCCCGTCCCGGAGTAAGAGTCCTACCCCTCATTTGCACGCTTATTAATAAATATTGGAAGTGATGTAAATGTTGTGAGTGTAAAAGTAAAGTAGGAGAGAGAATGAGTGGGAGAGAATAGTGAATTGATTGGTGTTTTGAGTATAAAAGTAAAATAAGAGAGAGAATGAGTTGAGTGAATAGTAAAAATTCTTTGCTATTTTAGAAATAAGACTTTTACTCTGGGACGTACCAAAAAGGAAAGTAGGACTCTTACTCTGAGACAGAAGGAGTACTATATTGAAAATGTTTTTCATCTTAAAGAGAGAATAAGAAGAGTCCAAGGGGTGCGCGTGGGGGTTGTTCTTTTGAGTTTTCCCATTGCACTCCAGCTATGTGAAGTTCAAAAAAAAAAAAAAAAATCATAACATGATAACATTCGTCACTAACCTTAAATGGACACCTACGTGTCGACTCCTGAATGGTTTCACTTCTTCATCATGCCTAGCCATTCAGCTTTCTTTCTTCCTCAAGTCAACTTTTTTTTTTTTTTTTTTTTGGTTTTGTTTTCTTTTCTTTTCACTCTATTGTCCATACAAACTCTTCAATTCAACCATTTAACTAACGGTTAGAACGGTGACCTGATTTGACCCCTTGTTTTACTCTTTTCATTTTAAAAAACTTCGATTAATTTCTCAAAAGTTTGGGACGGAGGGAGTACATCAGAACAAACAATTTATAATACTTGAACAGACATATAATAATATTAGAGGAGACAATTACGAAAACGCGTTTTCCAACTCTTATGTAAGTCGATTATATAAAAACATATTCTACACTATCATTGGTATAGAACGCATTTTTACAAAAGAAGAACGACTCATATTTATTTTGTGATAAAGCTTCCGAAAAAATAGTTCCTTCGTTCGTAATCCGTAATAATATGTGTTTGAGTAACTGGCTCGTCAAATTTAACATGAATTAATTGCATCACTCATTAACAAGTTTATATTCAACCAAAGATTTATTTATTTTTTATCTTCTCTTTTGGGAGTTGAAAGGGATCTCAGCTAGATGCTTTCCTACTCATACCATTTCCTACTCATACCGTGGTGCACTTTTGGTAGGGGTCCAATTGGCTCCAAGGTGTATTATAAATGTCACTTCCTTCACATCAAAATGAATATTTAGCCCACCCATATATGGTGTCTCAAATTGTTTTTTTTTTTTTTTTTTTTTTTTGATACCCAGGTTTAGTCCTGGTGGGGGTGGTAGTTTCGGCCCCTCTTTCCTACCACCCGGCAAATCGCGGGATGTGCCTCAATAGCTAAGTTTAGAGTACATGTCAACTAGTAACACAATACAAGGTCCGACCCCGGAAAAGAGCCCGGAGAACTCCGTTGTACCTACGGTTGCTCGGCACCAAAGAACTCCGTTGTGCCTACGGTTGCTCAGCACGGATGCTCCCACCAAGTTTCGAACCCACACTGCATGCCTCCAGCGCGACTTATAGGGATGTGAAAAAACCGCACATACAAAAAAAAAAAAAAAAAAAAAAAACGCGTCGAACCGAAAAAACTGTCACGAAAACACTGAAAAACTGACTAAACCGATATATTTGGTATTTGGTTTTTAGTTTTACAAAAACTGATAGTTTGGTAATGGTGTGGTATTTGACTCATATACCGAATATAAAAATCGTACGGTACGTAATTTTGTATGTATATATACTCATTTCATCTTGTAAATGTATATAAAAAAGGACTGAAGTATATGTATGTATATATACTCATTTCATCTTACAAATGCATTTGAAAATGGATCGAAGTTCTTTGATTCGTATAGTTGATGATCAATTGTTAATTTTGAAATATTAGTTTGGTCTTTTATTCTTATTATTAATCCAACTTTTCCTTGTCAATATTTTACTTTACTCTTAGTATTTTCATTGTCTAATTGAATGTCAAGTATCATTTTTATTGCCATCTTCATTTGGTGAATGTCATATAACCAAGTTTTTCATTTAGTTAGGAAAAAACTGAAATAAACCGTACCGTTGTCATACCAAACCGAAAAACCAAATTACCAAACAGAGAAAAACCGAAGTCTTATGGTATTAATATCAATAAACCGAATTACTTTGGTATGGTATCGGTTTTACCATAAAACCATACCATGCACACCCCTACTTTTTAACTCACCTTATTTTTTGCTCAAAAAAAAAAAAGCTCACCTTATTTTAAATCCCGATATTTCTTTTTTAAGTATACGAGTATTATATATCTCGACATGAAGGGTTTAAAATGGGTTAGTACCAAAGTAGAGGCTTCTAAAAACGCACAATATCAATTTTTTCATCAGGTTTATCTGTGCGTTATAATAGAATAGAAAGAGATTGACGAAGACAGTTATACAAAGAAAGAAAAAAATTGTATAAAAGACTCAAATATTATTAATTACAAGAGTAGCATATTTATACAAGAGGTGGTCTCAAGCTATTTTAAGCACATCAAATAAGGTAATTATACAATGGTAATCTTATTAGGAAAGTAAATAATACAATAATAGACATATTGGGAAAAAAATAATAATGCAAAAATAAAAAATATACAATTGTAAATATAGAGAAGATTCAATGATATTCTTAATTCAATATGCCCCACATGATTGACGATCCTTAGATAAGTCTAATCTTGAAATGTAATGAGAAATACCGGGCTTCTAGCAAGAAAGTGGATGGTCGAGCATAGGGATGGCCAAACCGGACCGGAACCGTAAAACCGGACCGGAACCGGACCGGAAAAGCCAGGAACCGGAGCAAACCGGGGAGGAAACCGGAACCGGACAAACCGGAACCGCAAGGCATCCGGGCCGGTTCAGGGTCACATAAATGGCGAACCGGACCGGAACCGGAACCGTACCGAAAATCCCTTGTTTTTCAGTAATTTTAAAGGGGGGGACCGGAACAGGACCGGAACCGGAGCCTAACCGGAACCGGATTGTGCCAACCGGAACCGGAACCGGGGTAAGCGCGGGCCGGTTCAGGGTCACATATATGGCGAACCGGCGGTTCCGAACCGGAACCGGGCCCGGAACCGGTTTTGGCCATCCCTAGTCGAGCACGTGGTGTCACCTTGTACGTCATCTTGTTGACAAGTAGCGGTTGCACCTCTCACATGTAAGGTTGTTTTCATTTTACATCGTAATAACTATAACTTTACGTCGTAATAACGTTACTTTACATCGTAATATAGTTTACTTTACGTCACAAACAGGCTTACGTGAGTCCTCCACCTTCAGTCATTTCTGGTTACCATGGTTGATCTTATTTCTCTATACTTGTCTTCTCTATATTTTTTGTCATGATTAAACGATTATAAGGATTGTTTTGTCAATATGATATGTAATATATGCGCACCTAAGTCTAAAGTAGTTTGGAACGGAAACAATCATAAAAGACAAAAACGTGTTTGAGACCATCTCACACATGAGATGGGTCTCATTGCGAGAGTAAATGGTTTGCCCCTCAAGTCCATTTTTTCTTTCATCGATACCCGTCTTATATATGTGAGTGTGACAAGGATCGAGACCCGTCTCATATGTGTGTGTGAGACTTTCTCACACAAGAATTCCTACTGATTAAAAAAGCCAGTTCTGATTTGAAATTAGTTCGGAGGAGAAATATTCAGATTTAAATGATTCTATGTATGAGCGGATTTTTATTTTATTTTATTATTTTGACAATGTCCATCCATAAAGAGAGGCGAGAGGAGGGATCGAACCGAGTGTGAGGCTTGACCATCCCGTTTGTCACCCTAATAAAATGGATGGAGTGGAATCTACTGCTATCTTTGAGTTGCAAGGATTCTGTTAATTTTGATGTTTAAATATTTGAAGAAAAATCAGTTTGGATGCCAAAGCTGTAATTTGTCTCCCTACGACCAACATTTATGCAAGGGCGTGCAATGAAAATCCAGATAGATAATAAGGTACGTGTCATGATATTATTGGAGGATATGTAGATTGCCTGGCGATACTGACCAATAGAAGCAAAAGCCAAACAGCTGGATCGTACATCCTCAATCGCAAGCAGCACAGTAAAACAAGTTGTAACACCCCGAATTTTCTTAATGTATCTTGAGCATTTAATGGCATTAAATATCCATAAATAACAATAATAAATACTTCAATTTAGGGTTCACAACGGCCCCTTATTTAACCATAAATTCAAAACAGTAGCGGAAGCGTAACTTAAACTTGTCTTGGTAGGTAACAACCCTAACCATCATCGTACTTCAACTTACATCAAAATAATAGTACTTAAACTACTAAGTTAAGAATCTTCAATCCACCGTCTTCTTACGGCTGCTTTCCTTGTCTTGTCCTCCTACTTAAATCCTGAAAACAAAATTTATAGAGAAGGGATGAGCGAACGAATGCTCAGTAAGTTCATACGTGGCCTCTCCGGTTACTAAGGAGAGACGACCAGAACGAATACTTTGAATAACTTTTACAAAGATATGTTCAGTTACTTTTGGATTCAAGACTGCAGAACAATACAGTCGTATTACTTTTAAGATTTTTCTTTCAAAGGATTATGGCACTACAATCCAAAGGGATTCATTCAAATTCCGTCAATTCCTTGGTAACGTACATTATAACCTCAATGCCAAAGGTACAATTCGTACACCTAGCTTCTTCAGCCAATAGTGTGGGTCGTAACATATATGGTATCCACACACATATGCTCGGGGTCTAGAATCATCCTTGTAATCAGACAATTCCTGAGAGAAGGCATGTGATCACTCATGCAATCCCTAGTTTAAGGACGAGTCTTTTCTAACTGGACTGTCCGTCAATGTCTTTTCTAACTGGACATTGGATGCCTTAACGAGTAAGCGATTAACTTACAAGTTAAAATTAGAACATACCATGGTACAAGTATGTGATACAAGTTTCAAACTTCGATACTTAGTAGATCGATGGGGACATCACTAAGTATAGATTCTTTCAAGGAACGTTCAATAACGCAGAGTTCATTCAAATACTATCATGCCATACTGATAGCTAACTTTAGAAAAATACAGAATTCCAATAAACAGGAGTTCAAATACTGTAAGGAACGTAATCCCTTACCTGAATTGCTTTTCCTCGCAATCTCCTCTCTGTGCAAATCTACAAGGCACGGAGTAATTTACTTTAGTACTCTCAACATTGTTAACTATTTCTACTTAGTTAACTGAGAGATGCGTTTTAACTTCTTTACTTCGTTACTTCTTTTCTTACGTTTAAGTTTCTGACTTTGATTTACGAGTCAGTCCTTTAACCTTGATATAATTGCAATTAAGTCCTCTAACTTTGGGTTAATTACAATTTGGTCCCTCAACTTTGGGTTAATTGCAAATTGGTCCTTCAACTTTGGATTAATTGCAAATTAGTCCTTCAACTTTCCTTTAATTACAATTTAGTCCTTCAACTTTGGATTAATTGTAAATTAGTCCTTCAATTTTAATTCAATTGCAATTTAGTCCTTCCACTTTGGATTAATTGCAGATTAGTCCTTCAACTTTCCTTTAATTGCAATTTAGTCCTTCAACTTTAGTTCAATTACAATTTAGTCCTTGGACTTTGGTTTTTGTTCATAAGGTCCCCTAAGTTTCTCTTTTCAATCACTTAGGCCCTTCTAACTTCAAAGGTTTCCTTTTATTCCTTATAACTTTAATTCTTTTCAGTTTAGTCCTTTTCTGTTAGGAAACTAACTGAAATTTCTAATCTTTTTCTTTCTCGTTAACTTTTTAATTTTGAAGGTCTTCCAAGTGTTTATTCTATTTCCTCAAGTTACTTTTCTAACTTGTTAACAATCCTTTTAACGATTTTTGTTTTCTTTCCATTAGAAACTTAACGGAAACACTAACTTTTCGTCCCAATTCTTAACATCTTCAATCAAGAATCAACACCCATAATTCCTCATCATGGCCGAAACATGCATGATCTAAAATCCATTGATTTGATCAATTTTCTAGTTCTTTAAATTTTTCTAAATTCCCAAACATCAATATTATTTACAATACACTTAACAAGGATCATTTAAATCAACAAAATCAATTTCTCATGGTTTAGGGCCATTCGGCCGAACATGTTCAAGGGGGAAAAATCCATATTTTTCTTCTTTTGATAAACCCAATTCAACCTCAATGATTTATATGTTCAATTCCCCAAACATCGCATAATATAAATCCATTTAATTCAAGATTATAAAATCAATCTTAAAATAAACTAATATCAAGATTACTATATTTTATTTTTCATACTATTTAGATCAACTCCAAAATCCTTTAAAATTTTATCTTATTCCACTAGCATGCAAAACCCTAATCTTTGTATTCTTAATCCATGCCTAACTTATGATTTACTAATCCAAATTCAACGAAATAAATTTTGGAGAGTAGGATTTAGCATTACCTTGAGAATGATCGGATTGTATCTCCAAAACAATGGCCGGAAATTTTCTTCTCCTCCCTCCTAGGTGCGGCTGCTGCTATGGGTAGAACTAGGGTTTGTTTTTTTTTTTTTTTTTTTTTTTTTGAGTTTGTGATAATAAGAATTCCTAATTTGACTAACTCATTAATTTATACTTGGATTGATTCTTAATTGGGTTGGGTTTACTCATATAAATTTCGGCCCATCTAATTCTTTGGCCCACTTCTTTCACTTATTTTATAACTCTAATTATCATTTAATTAAATTAGTAAAAACCGAAAATTACATAATTAAATAAACAATTTTTTCCGGTTATTACATTCTTACCCCCTTAAAAGAAGTTTGTCCTCAAACTTTGACCAGTCTTAATCCGAGAAGATGTCCGGGTACAATTCGCGCATTTCACTTTCTTGTTCCCATGTCGCTTCTTTTTCTGAGTGATTGCTCCATTGCACTTTTACATAGGGAACCGTACGCTTTCTTACGACCTCGTCTTTTCTGTCGACGATCTTGATTGGTCGTTCATCGTACGTCAATTCTGCCCGAACTCTTAACTGCTTGTATTCTATCACATGACTCGGATCATGAATATACTTCCTTAGCATGGAGACATGGAACACATTATGCACTCCAGCTAATACCGGCGGTAACGCCAATCGATAAGCCACTTCCCCGATCTTATCAAGAATTTCGAATGGTCCCACATATCGTGGACTTAACTTTCCCTTAATCCCAAAACGCATAACTCCCTTCGTGGGTGATATCTTTAGGAATACTCGATCCCCTGGCTGAAATTCCAGTTCTCGCCTTCTATTGTCTGCGTAAGATTTCTGCCTACTTTGCGCAGTCTGTAGCCACTTTCGAATCTGTTGTACCTTATCTGCCGTGACTTGTACAAGTTCCGGTCCACTTAACCTCCTCTCGCCGACTTCGTCCCGACCTGCCGGTGATCTACACTTCCTCCCATACAATGCTTCATATGGTGCCATCCCAATACTGGCATGAAAGCTATTGTTGCATGCGAATTCCACCAGTATGACTCTTTTAGATCCCTATACATTTTGGTACTCCCCGGATGTACAGAGAACTTCTAACAATGAGCTTCTCTCAGTATCTCTCTCTTAATTTCATCATTATTTGGCACCCATACTCTCTTTTGGTATCTCAGGATTCCATCTTCGCCCATATGAAGATCTTTTGCTTGCCCTTTTCCGATTAGAGTTTCTCTCTCCTCGTCTAATTCTTGTGCCTCCTTAATTCTGCCCAACAGTGCAGGCTGTAACGTCAATCTGGCCAAATATCCATTTACCTTCACCACTAAGTTCATCTCTTTGACATCATTCCACATACTTACCCCCTTAGAGATCAACGTTTCCAACATTCCGTGATTCTTTCTACTTAAGGCATCTGCCACCTTGTTAGCTTTCCCAGGATGGTACAATATTTCACAGTCGTAATCCTTGAGAAGCTCCAACCATCTCCGTTGTCTCATGTTCAACTCCTTCTGAGTGAAAATGTACTTAAGGCTCTTGTGATCTGTAAAAATCTGGCATTTCACGCCATACAAATAATGTCCAAATTTTCAAGGCAAATACTACTGCCGCTACTCCAAATCATGGGTCGGGTAATTCTTCTCATGTACTTTCAACTGCCTAGATGCCTAAGCTATAACCTTATCATTCTGCATCAACACTCAGCCTAGCCCCTTAAGCGAGGCATCGCTATATATTACAAATCCATCCGATCCAGACGGTAAAGCAAGAACTGGTGCGGACACCAATCGTCGCTTCAATTCCTCAAAACTCCTTTCACATTCTTCTGACCAAACAAACTTTGCTCCTTTCTGAGTTAACTTCGTCAATGGCACTGACAACTTCGAGAAACCTTCTACTAATCTCTTATAGTAGCCAGCCAACCCTAAGAAACTCCTGATCTCACTTACTGAAGTTGGTCTTTCCCAATCCACAATAGCTTCTATATTTGTTGGATCTACGGCAATCCCATCCTTTGACACCACATGTCCTACGAATGTTACTTCCTCCATCCAGAATTCACACTTCTTGAATTTAACATATAACTTCTGCTCTCTTAAAATCTGCAGTACTAGCCTTAATGCTCTTCATGTTCTTCCTTGGTCCTCGAATACACCAAGATATCATCAATGACTACAATCACACACTTATCCAGAACTTCTGAAATATCCTATTCTTAAGTTCCATAAACGCTGCCGGTGCGTTAGTCAACCCACACGGCATCGCTACTAACTCATAATGACTATACCTTGTTCTAAAGGTTGTCTTAGCTATATCATCCTTCTTCTTCACAATTAATACCGGTGCACCCCATGGTGATACACTCGTTCTAATCAAGCTCTTATCCAACAACTCTTACAGTTGCTCCTTTTATCCTTCAATTCTGACGGAGCCATTCTATACGGCGCCTTCGATATTGGTGAAGTCTCAGGTACCAAATCGATAGAAAATTTTACTTCTCCTTATGGAGGTATTCCCGGTAAATCCTCAGGAAACACGTCCTTGAAATATCTAGTCACAGAAAGTGATTCTACGGTTACTTCCTTCTTGTTCGTATCACCAATGTACGCCAAGAATCCTTCTCATCCTTTCTTTAAAAGCTTACGGGCCTTCATTACCGATATAAGGTTCGATCGGGTTCTAGGTTTCGTTTCTTGAGAACATCACTCTTCTCTAGGTAGTAATCTAAAGTGGACTTCTTTCTTTAAAACAATCCACATGGGCATGGTATTCAGTCAACTATAGTTCATTCCCAAGATTACATCAATTCTTCGATGTCCTAAACTAATGAGATCAACCTCAAGTTCTTCCTCGTCCATTTTCAAAGGACACTTCCTAGATATAGACGTAATAGGGATCGATTCTCTAGTTTGAATACCCATAACTAAAGAATTCTCTAACGCCTCATGAATTAAATACATATTCTTAGCCAAGCAATCATTTGGCACTTCTTATCAGAACCTTGCCCTTTGACGTCGTTCTTATTACCATCATTTCTATTGCCGTAGCCTTTATTCTGGTACTTACTTGTACTACCTTCCTTTTCGCGATCGTCAGTAGCCTTCCTTTAGATTCAGTCAACACTTTCTTAGTTGACTCTTCTTCTCTTTTCGCTTACTGCGATAACTATCAGGTTCTTTCTCCACTATCCTCGTCCTATCCAACACTTAATCCTAGGTTGGTAGTATTAATGGAGTGATTCTATATCGGATTCGGTTGCTCAAACCATCTTCAAATCCTCGAGCCTTTTGCGCTTCATCATCGAAGATGTTAGGGTAAATTCTAGCAATTCGATGAATCTAGTACCATAGTCGTTCACCGTCCTACTTCCTTGAGCTAGCATCATAAACTTAGCCTCTCTGGCGTTTCGAACACTTGCCGGATAATATGGTACTATCATTAGTTATCATGAATACGAGACTTTTTCACGCGCTCTCATGCTATAGCTCGTCTCTACAGACTAACATTCAATTTATAGGTCATTCACTAAACCACTGGTCGTTTCAACAGACCATCACTATCTTCATTAGTCAACTTTACTAGACGTATGGGTCGCTTCATTAGACCATTTCTATTTTCATAGGTCATTTCAATAGACCATAATCACTTTCATTGGTCGTTTCAATAAACCATTCTTACTTGTTCCAGGTTAACTCGCACATTTAACACTATTACTCACGTCAACCCAAGCATTGTACTATGCCTAATACTTTCACATAAATATGCCGTCCCCAAAAGACGTAACTTTTACAAAAGATCGGTCTACTAGATTTCTGGTCGTTCCAATAGACCAGTTCTACTTAGGGAAGTCATCTCACTAGACTTTACTCATTAATCATAGGTCAATTCACTAGACCTACTCTCATTCACACTTGGCCGTTTCACTAAGCCTATTACTCTTAACCGTTTCAATAGGTTATTTTATTCTTGTTCCGATCGCTTCAATGGATCAAAATTAACTTTACTTGGCCGTTACCATTGCCGTTTCCGTTGTTTCCACTTCTGGTATTCATCTGCAAATTTTACTTTCACTTTAGAACAAATTCGTGTTCTAGCAATATTCATCACTACACAATACGTGCAGTATGCATGGTATACTTAACATTACTATTCTTTTACTAACGGGTACTTGTTAGTTTTGAATCGTGTTCTTAGGTCTTTTGTACTAGACCATTATTCAAATGTGGTTAGTTTACTTAACCTTTCTTCTCCGGTTCAGGAGTTTTCATACTTCATAATTTACAACCGTTTTACTTGGTTGTTTATTATTTCTTTACTTCACTAGTTTTTTTTTATTACTTAACTAGCTTTAACTTATTCCAATGGTCGTCTTACTTCGTACCATGGTTACGGAGATTATTTCAAATCACTCCGATGCTTTCCCTTGTCTTTTCTCGACAAGTTAACTTTTGTTTACACAACAATAGTAAATTCAAAATTTTGGGTATTTAAATTAAATAATTAATTTTATTCAACTAAGGTGTGAGATTTAAACATCCCAAAATACACCCAAAATTCAACTTTGACATAAGAAAGTTTCTAACTATATTACTCCACTAATAATAAAGTAAAAGAATCTATTCTTATAACTATCTGTCATTAATTGCATCACTTCCCACAGTGTGCGTGTTCTGCTGCAAGTTGGTCATATTTCTCTTGCAATTCTAACTTCTCAGCCCAAATCTGATAGCCTGAAGTCCTAAGCCCTTCCTCATAAGATTCTTGCTCATCTATCTTCCTTTTCAGTTCATTGTTTTGTTCTATCTCCTCCACCAGTTGTACACTGATTCGATTCCATTCGCGGTTAGCTCTAACCACATGGCTTTCTAGGCTTTGGACCTTCTTCAGCTGTACTGCTAACTTTCCTTCCACATACATTATATCCTCATCGCGTTCTCTGATGACATTCTGTAGACTGCCAACTCCTCGAGTCTCCTTCCTAAGCTCTCTTTTAGCTGAGCGGAGTTCCTTAGTTAGCTGCTTAATAATCTCTTCTTTAGCTTCTATTTCTTCCCTTAGAGTAGCACTATACCTTACTGACTTCATGGGTCTCCTCGGCATGATCCTACACACACCAATTGTAACTTAATTAGTACATAACCCCAAGATTCCATTATAACACATTAATAGAATGCAAATAGACATATAATGAAGAGATTCCTATTTCCCCAAGTATATTCATACTTTATGTACACTCTTAGTATCATTCCTAGAGTTATACTTTATCACTTGAACTTCCTCAAGTAAGAACTTATTTAAGTCAAGTACTAAGTTCTCCCATTAGTCCTAACTTTCAGTTTTCTCCCATAAGACCTAAAGCCATTGCTCTGATACCAACTGTAACACCCCGAATTTTCTTAATGTATCTTGAGCATTTAATGGCATTAAATATCCATAAATAACAATAATAAATACTTCAATTTAGGGTTCACAACGGCCCCTTATTTAACCATAAATTCAAAACAGTAGCGGAAGCGTAACTTAAACTTGTCTTGGTAGGTAACAACCCTAACCATCATCGTACTTCAACTTACATCAAAATAATAGTACTTAAACTACTAAGTTAAGAATCTTCAATCCACCGTCTTCTTACGGCTGCTTTCCTTGTCTTGTCCTCCTACTTAAATCCTGAAAACAAAATTTATAGAGAAGGGATGAGCGAACGAATGCTCAGTAAGTTCATACGTGGCCTCTCCGGTTACTAAGGAGAGACGACCAGAACGAATACTTTGAATAACTTTTACAAAGATAGGTTCAGTTACTTTTGGATTCAAGACTGCAGAACAATACAGTCGTATTACTTTTAAGATTTTTCTTTCAAAGGATTATGGCACTACAATCCAAAGGGATTCATTCAAATTCCGTCAATTCCTTGGTAACGTACATTATAACCTCAATGCCAAAGGTACAATTCGTACACCTAGCTTCTTCAGCCAATAGTGTGGGTCGTAACATATATGGTATCCACACACATATGCTCGGGGTCTAGAATCATCCTTGTAATCAGACAATTCCTGAGAGAAGGCATGTGATCACTCATGCAATCCCTAGTTTAAGGACGAGTCTTTTCTAACTGGACTGTCCGTCAATGTCTTTTCTAACTGGACATTGGATGCCTTAACGAGTAAGCGATTAACTTACAAGTTAAAATTAGAACATACCATGGTACAAGTATGTGATACAAGTTTCAAACTTCGATACTTAGTAGATCGATGGGGACATCACTAAGTATAGATTCTTTCAAGGAACGTTCAATAACGCAGAGTTCATTCAAATACTATCATGCCATACTGATAGCTAACTTTAGAAAAATACAGAATTCCAATAAACAGGAGTTCAAATACTGTAAGGAACGTAATCCCTTACCTGAATTGCTTTTCCTCGCAATCTCCTCTCTGTGCAAATCTACAAGGCACGGAGTAATTTACTTTAGTACTCTCAACATTGTTAACTATTTCTACTTAGTTAACTGAGAGATGCGTTTTAACTTCTTTACTTCGTTACTTCTTTTCTTACGTTTAAGTTTCTGACTTTGATTTACGAGTCAGTCCTTTAACCTTGATATAATTGCAATTAAGTCCTCTAACTTTGGGTTAATTACAATTTGGTCCCTCAACTTTGGGTTAATTGCAAATTGGTCCTTCAACTTTGGATTAATTGCAAATTAGTCCTTCAACTTTCCTTTAATTACAATTTAGTCCTTCAACTTTGGATTAATTGTAAATTAGTCCTTCAATTTTAATTCAATTGCAATTTAGTCCTTCCACTTTGGATTAATTGCAGATTAGTCCTTCAACTTTCCTTTAATTGCAATTTAGTCCTTCAACTTTAGTTCAATTACAATTTAGTCCTTGGACTTTGGTTTTTGTTCATAAGGTCCCCTAAGTTTCTCTTTTCAATCACTTAGGCCCTTCTAACTTCAAAGGTTTCCTTTTATTCCTTATAACTTTAATTCTTTTCAGTTTAGTCCTTTTCTGTTAGGAAACTAACTGAAATTTCTAATCTTTTTCTTTCTCGTTAACTTTTTAATTTTGAAGGTCTTCCAAGTGTTTATTCTATTTCCTCAAGTTACTTTTCTAACTTGTTAACAATCCTTTTAACGATTTTTGTTTTCTTTCCATTAGAAACTTAACGGAAACACTAACTTTTCGTCCCAATTCTTAACATCTTCAATCAAGAATCAACACCCATAATTCCTCATCATGGCCGAAACATGCATGATCTAAAATCCATTGATTTGATCAATTTTCTAGTTCTTTAAATTTTTCTAAATTCCCAAACATCAATATTATTTACAATACACTTAACAAGGATCATTTAAATCAACAAAATCAATTTCTCATGGTTTAGGGCCATTCGGCCGAACATGTTCAAGGGGGGAAAAATCCATATTTTTCTTCTTTTGATAAACCCAATTCAACCTCAATGATTTATATGTTCAATTCCCCAAACATCGCATAATATAAATCCATTTAATTCAAGATTATAAAATCAATCTTAAAATAAACTAATATCAAGATTACTATATTTTATTTTTCATACTATTTAGATCAACTCCAAAATCCTTTAAAATTTTATCTTATTTCACTAGCATGCAAAACCCTAATCTTTGTATTCTTAATCCATGCCTAACTTATGATTTACTAATCCAAATTCAACGAAATAAATTTTGGAGAGTAGGATTTAGCATTACCTTGAGAATGATCGGATTGTATCTCCAAAACAATGGCCGGAAATTTTCTTCTCCTCCCTCCTAGGTGCGGCTGCTGCTATGGGTAGAACTAGGGTTTGTTTTTTTTTTTTTTTTTTTTTTTGAGTTTGTGATAATAAGAATTCCTAATTTGACTAACTCATTAATTTATACTTGGATTGATTCTTAATTGGGTTGGGTTTACTCATATAAATTTCGGCCCATCTAATTCTTTGGCCCACTTCTTTCACTTATTTTATAACTCTAATTATCATTTAATTAAATTAGTAAAAACCGAAAATTACATAATTAAATAAACAATTTTTTCCGGTTATTACACAAGTTCTGTGGAAAGGGCACGTGTAGGGATATGACGGGGTGAAAGACCTCTAATCCAATGAAGGTTGACAGTGTGTGAGGACGATGTTGAACACTGTACAACATTGAGACAGCACAGTAAAACAAGTTGCTTTAGCTTTCACCTAATGGTTTCCCGATTTTGAACTAGTTAGCTCCACCCAATGGTTCCGATTGGAGCCACCTTATTTTAACTCCACCCAATGGTTGAAATGCGTCCGAACTTGGTGGGACTCACAAATAATTGAAATCATCTTAGCCGCACACCCAAACCGCTCGCCTATGTGGCCTTGATCGGAGCCGTTGGGTGGAGGGGTAGAGCTAACTTGGGTGAAGCGGTTCCGGGTCCGGTTTCCCAATCCATCTCGTTGGCTTTTGGCCTTTTTTTTTTCTTTTTTTTAAGGGCAATTTACAATTGGGGCGTGTGTAGTAAGACTGTACAAGAATCCGACATTCACTCAATCTAGACCATTATTCCAAATTTCCAATCTCGACGTTCCATATAAAGAGGGTGTTTGGGGATATTTTGATCGGCTCATGCGACCATTCCATCAGCTCGAGCTTGATCTCGGCCGTTGATTTGACATTACTTCTCTACCGTCAGACTGCAAACAGCCCCAAAATCCCAACTTACACTACTACAACATTCTCAACACCTCAGTCAGTGCTTTCACTCAAAGAAAAAAGGAGTTGTGTAATAATGTCCTACAATGGATCTCCACTAGAGCAGACCAAGAGACAGAAACACATAACAACACTGATAAAATAGAAGGTGATAACAGACCAAAGTAACAAAAGGATTTTGTTCTTATGGTGTACAAGAACAAACAGAAAGAACCTGATCAAAACATTTCAGGTCCACATCAATATCTGACTAAGAATCCACTTCTTCTACCACGACCGCAAACTGTCCCTAGGAAAGGAACCCAAAGAGCGTTTGTGCACAAAGAAGATTATACTCCAATACTCCCTCCGTCCCCGAATGATCTTACTGTTTGCCATTATCATTGTCCTAAAAAAAAATTCTCATTTCTACAATTTAGGCTTAAAAGTACATAAACGAAATATGACTAGTGAAACAAGTGTTCATATCCTTAAAAAGTTTGAATAGTCAAATGTGGAAATTATTTTGAGAGCGAGGGAGTATGATATTTGGATCTCACTTGCTCCACAAAGATCAACAAGGAGTATGACATTATTGGGTTGAGCCCCTGACGCAAGAATATTTGATTGAAAAGGCTACACACAGATGTTTTCGAAGATTTCATGGTCAACCGTCCCAAAAAGAGTCAAACTTCCATGTTATTTGTCCCATTGCCGAGTCAAACTTCCCTTTTTGGTTTATCCCAAAAAAGTCTTACTTCTTAAATTATTTAAGAGGGCAGAGGAGACAGATAAGAAGGTACTTTCGGAGCACAACTGAAATATAGAACCAGATATTAAAGGGTAATAGACAAGAAATAAACAGCATTCTCCTGTTACTTCAAACTTGTATATGAATTTCCAATAGCAAATGTTTAAATGAAGAAATCTTACAACCTGAATTGATCAAGCTTGAGGTAGTTTGGAGCATTCAGGGCACTGGAAATATCCCCTGGCTTGACATTTCTTGCATGACAACCGTTTCGTTTTTGATTTAGTCCTAAAGGAGGGCTCTTCCATCACCCCAAAACTAAGAGCTCCGCCTTCTTTGATTGATCCTGACCCCTTACAATTTGAGCAAGCTATTCGCTTCAGGTCCCCACATCTCTTGCACATACCTAGTGAACTGCTAATTCAAAGGATTGATGATAAGTATATGCACATTGGACAGCTTTCATAAAACATATCCTACTCCTACTTGACCCGATAAATATTACTCCCTCCGTCCCAAAATGACCTTCATACTTTTTTCGCTGTTATTGCGAAGGAACTTTGAGTAATAATTTTACTTTGATCTAATTATACTAATAAAAATCTAAAACTTGTTATTGATACACCATCAACAATACTATCGATAGCAAGTTTTAGATTTTTATTAGGACAACTAAATGTACCTAAAATTATTGCTCAAAGTTCATTCACAATAACAACCAAAAAATTATGAAGATCATTTTGGGACAGAGGGAGTACATCTAGGCAACTTATTACTTCAGTTGTTTTTATGAGTGTGCGGAAAGAAACTCTCATGCAGAATCCGCAGATACGTTCTTGACTTCAAAATTAGTAGAAAGAGTATGTGCAGCAAACATGTACAGTTCACTAGCAGCATTAGTTCCTTGTTTCTTAAAGTAACCACATCAGGAAAAAAGAAAATCTTCTATCAAGTTCTTTTTTCCAGAATTTTCCTTACGTGACGCAGAGAGGGATTGCCCTTCAGCATGAAAGAGCAGGTGAGCATTGATTCTCTCCACTACATCACCTTAGCTTTAATTGCTTCTTTGTATGAGAATCTGAACGAGTGATCTTTTCTTTCTAAACCATACGATCAGTCTGGAATTGAAGCACTTTGTCAACCTACCAGTATTTTTCCAATGTGTACACATTATACTACATTTTTGATCAGGGTAAACACTGTAATTGCCAAGTGAAAGCTCCACCCCCGGGGAGGGGGGTGGTGTAATTTCGATGACCGAAGGCAAAAATGATAGTAGTAAATTAATGCAGTCCATGCACAGTAAAAAAAGGCCAAACAGTCAGAACCGTACATGAAAGCAACTTCCTTGAAGACCTGTCGGTTAGAAGGCTTGAAGGCCATTCTCATGCTTAAGGTAACATATCTTAGAAGACGAACAGTATGGAGGAGTGGAGAATGTCAGATAAATCAACACTGAATAAAGGGGTAACGGCTTGAAAGCATGCCCCATATCTTGAAGTACTCGGTCTAGCTCTCTTGCTAGCATTTCCAAAAATGTTGCCTGCCTAAGACACCACAGAGTACTCCCCCCCCCCCCCCCCCCCACCTAGAACTCTGAGAACTTTCCTAGATTTTCTTCTTCTGCATGTCAGTCATATTCCATCTATGACTTTGAGATCAAGACGGTTTAAGAGTTGACAGAATAAAAGACAGTTCTTGCAAATTACACAATTATGTATACTAAAACATGGACAATTGATTACACAAGTTCCCCTCCTAGAGTCTTATTGTAGAGAGCCATGGCTGTTCAGACATTCATGAATCCGAACTTACTACTCCCTCCGTCCAAAAATGATCTTCTCATTTGTCATTTCTCTTTGTCCCAAAAAGTTCTACACATTTCTACAATTTAGGTTTCAAATTGCATAAACAAAACATGACTAGTGAAACAAGTGTGCATATCCTTAAAAAGTTTGAATAGTCAAACACGAAGATCATTTTGGGATGGAGGGAGTATAATCTGACATTACCAGTTCAACATTAAGTCAAGAGGCATGATCCCCATTTGCATGCTTTTAGTTCATCACTTAAGTGGAAGGGGGGCTAAATCAGACTAGAGGCTTTCAAACTAGGCTATAGACACATCTCCATCACAATCATTCCTTCCCATTCTCGTGGGGTCAAAGCTGTACATTTACATGCCATCGTCACACATTTATTTGACTTAAATACACAGTCTCCGCCTAATAGCGAGTGCCACTCTGATAAAACAAAAGAACTCAAGAAAGAAAGGTAATTTCCACGGTAGTCAGACTTGGAGTTTATTTAGTACCATTAATTTTGAGGCAATATGAATTTCCGTCACGACTTTCATTTTTCAACTGAAGTTTTGTTTAGCTTAAAAGGGGTAAATTTGATAGGAAGACATCAATGAGAATCGAATGCACAAACAAGGATGGAAAAGATTTGATGATCCTACACACATACTCCCTCCGTCCCAAAACAAACTTTGTCATTTTAGGTGTCATTGGAAACTCCCACTTACACAAAAAGGAAAAGATTCCGCTACTTTCTCTCCCCTTCACACTCACAACAACTATCCACTTACTATACACTACCCAACTTTTTCTCTCCTTCCGACTCACGCTACCTACTTTTCCGACATCTTTCCTTAATTCCCATTCTTAACATTCCATGGGAAGTTTGTTTTGGGATGGAGGGAGCATTTAAATCACACAGAAACAACTATGGGCCAAGAAAGGGTTTAAATTTCCAGTTCAGAGATATAAATCAGCATTGACAGTCATTGAGATTCAAGACTTAATTTTGGGTGTTCCCCAATTACCATATGTTTGTGTTGTATCAATTTCAATCCCTCTCACGCATTCAAAAATTGAGCGATAATTGGAATAATATAGAAGGCAATTAATCAGGATTGGGTAAGGGAAAAAGAAAGAGAAATGGGGATTTAGTAAAATTACCTGCGCTGAGAAGCGGAGAAGAAGGAATCAATCTTAGGGGCGGCAATGGTGGCGCAAAGGAGGAGAGCGCCGACTCCATAACCAGCTACTTCACTTGCTGTTATGTTTTCTAACATTTTCCTCCACCTCTCTTTCCCCTCCGTTACCGCCCGCCGCAATCTATCCAGATCATCTTCATCACAAATGTTAACATACTTAATATGTATATAGAGATCACCTTCAAATCGGCCTATTAGCTCAGCTGGTTAGAGCGTCGTGCTAATAACGCGAAGGTCGCAGGTTCGAGACCTGCATAGGCCAATTATTTTTAACGTTTTTTATTATTATTTTTCTTCTAATTAATTGTCGATGCTATTTTCCTGAAAGAAGAGTGATCATTTTTATATTTGGGTAATTTTCTTTGAAGAATTTAGCACGACCATTTTCCCATTTGAAGAAATTCCTTTTTCTTTTGGGTAATTAAACTTCACTTTATTGAATACAAAGCTAAATTTATATTTGCTCTTTCAAAGTGATTGAAGTTCACATCCTTGAATCTAAACACTGATTCTGAAGGGATTTTTTTTTTCTAGTTTTCTGGACGACTATACTGTAGTATATAATGCCTTTGTGTTCATCTGCAGTTTTTTTTTTTTTTTTTTTTGTTTTTTTGTTTGGTTGAATGAAGTTCCATTGTTGAATCAAAAGAACTACAAACTTTTAGGTATTTACTTCCTGTACAATTTTAGCCAATGTAATGCATTGTTGAAACCTAATCACCTGTTTAATTTCGTTAGAATCCATAACGATAGTTAGAAATGATGCCCAGAAACTGTTTGATGCGTGGTCCCAACGAGCTAGTTCTGTCCTTGTAATCGTTGGTGTGATTCAGCAAGTAAGCACCATCTCATTTTATTTTGCAAAGGGCAAGAAATTTTCTTAAATTCAAAAAAGGATGGTTCTTTCTCTATCTTGAGCATTGGAAAAATTGTTCTTTATTACTGAAAAGGAAAAATGAGTTCAGTATCAGCAACAATTTTTGGAGGACGAGACGGACACTTTTTCTTTTGCAATAGATGGAAAAAGTGGTCATGTAATCAGTACAAACTCTAAGTGATCATGTTCATGGAAACTACACTACTTTGTATTCAACCCATCTGCAGCCTTGTTTGAAGATGTCCATCTACTGAACAAGTTATTAGAATGAGCTAAAGTATTTTCAGTTTCAGGTGGTTCATACGGCTACAACTTGGTCCTGGAAGAATCCATTGGGCCCGCCTTGCTGAGCATCATCCTCAAAATTCCATAAGAGACCACCCCAGAAGCCATCTTCTGCTAGTGTGTCCGTCCAACAGGATGCAACATCTTGACACATTGCAGGCCAACACTGCTGCTCAATGGTGTTAATTGGGTAAGTGAAAACCATCTCTTGCTTGGCTTGTTGCTCGGTGGCTATTTTTTCATTGTTCTCTTCTTCATGAGTGATCTTATTGATCATATCATTTTCTAGTTGCTGTTTTCTTTGCCTGAAAGCTTCAGCTTTATACTTTTGTTGCTTTAATGATGGCTTTGCTTTCTTCTTAAAATGGGTTCTCCAGTAATTCTTGATCTCATTATCTGTTCTCCCTGGCAAGTATCTAGCAATAGTAGACCATCTGTAATATAATAATAATAAAAATGTTTAGCATCCTAACTATCAAGCAAAACAGTTAAGCAAAACAAAGAAAAATAGAGAGAGAGAGAGAGAGAGGAAGGGGGGACTTACTTGTTCCCCCACAAAGCATGCAGCTCGATGATGATGCCTTCCTCTTGAGGTGTTAATTGGCCTTTCTTAAGACCAGGCCTTAAGTAGTTCACCCACCTTAATCTGCAACTCTTGCCACTCCTATTCAGCCCTGATGAAATAATCAAATCGAATTAGGTAAAGTAAATTTAAATCAACACCTTGACATAGTTGGCTCTACTGTGTTGTTAATGTATGTACCTGAAGAGTCAGCCACAGAACTCCATCTTCCCTCCCCATGCAAACTAACATGTTCAAATAGCAACTTATCCTCCTCTGGTGTCCAAGGCCCCTTCCTCCAGCCTTGCTCAGGAATTCCCCAACCCATCATCCCAACCATTTTACCTGTTTTTTTTTTCTTTTCTTTTCTTACACTCCCTTGTTTATCTTGTGTCCACTAATGTGACAGACATTACTACGTATGCCTCCCCTTTATATACTCTCATCTATCGGTCAATTGAATGTCCCTTTTTACCACTACACACACGGTGATCTCACTATGACCATCTTTTTTACAAATCTTGCTGTGCTGATCTTTTAAGAAATAAACAAATGATTTCTTGTACTAGCCTGTAGTCTCAACCCAAGTGTTTCAATATCGTTTTCAGGCCTGATATCTTTCCAATCAAAATCGGGCAAGTGTCTCCTCATAACTTACGCCCCCGTACAGCATTACATGAATACAAATATTCCGCTATCATAATTCCGTGACTGAACTTACATCACTTTTTTAATCATGACATGGGAAAATTCATGATCTTGGTTAAGCCGTAACACTTCAGATAGTGGTTGTTGGTGTTTCCTTGATAATTCCACACACCCAATCCTCGTGCAACATATGTCGTATGTGCAATCCTTATTTGTATGCTTTAAGATATTTTTAATCGCTAATACTCTTAGCTTTACAAGCTGACAAGAAGCTTCGAGATGCTATTTTGGGTAATGGAGTAATAAAATATATGAATGGGTGAGTCAGCTTGTGGACGCGTGGTCTCTATCCATAGCTAAGTACCATTAAGAGAAGGGACAGGCATTATTTAATTGGATGAATCTAATTAATAAATGCATAATGGCTATATAGGTACTGATGAGTTACGCTAAACCATTAATTATTGTCAAGCTAATAAAGGTATTAGTACTAATTATACTTTATTAGTTAGTGTCCAGAAGTGCTTGATTAAGATGGTCCAACAAAGAAGGTGAAAAAGTTTTGGTCTTCTCCTTTTACGTAGTGGTTCCCCTTCAAACCAAGCTGTTGTAGAGGCATTTGGCTGTGTTGGTTTACGCGGTTTTTAGTACTCCCTCCGTCCCGGTAAGATAGTCCCACTTGCCATCTTTGTTTGTCCCAAAAAGTTAGTCTCATTTCCATGATTGAGGGGTTAAATTCATTGATGTTTCATAATTGCCCTTGTGATAACTAAAGATGGGAGGTGAGAAAGAGAGAAGGCGAGGGGACGATGAAAAACAAATGAAGAAGAGAGGAGGATAGGGATGGAAATGAAATTGCGTAGTAAATATGTTTGAATTAGTCAATGGGGACAAACATTATGGTACGGAGGGAGTAATAATCAATCCATGATAAATTACAGAGTCTAGAAATTTCTCAAGAAGTTTTAAAGCCGTACACGTGCGTAGTAATCGAGGGCATGCCACGCATAGTATCTCCAAGTGAAACATGTTAATCTATGTCAAGTTTATCTATTTACTAAACATGATGTTATTACATCATAAGGCTTCTAGAAGCTTTCTTCTTCTTTCTCCTTCCCCTTCTCCTTCTTCTTCTCTCTATCACACACACACACAATTTTTGTTGGTACTTAGTTAGGATATCACGTTCATCATAGCTTCTTTCATGTTACCCTCAAAAAACAAATCCGATAAAACTCTTAATCCACCAAAGCTGAATAGAATAAACTCGTGTAGTTATCAGAGGTACATCCTTTGTTAATTCTTGCTGAGAAAAACTTACAGTCGCAACTAGAATTCAATATGCATATAGCTTGTTGCACATATCCTTAATAGTCAGCAGACTATTACTGCTGCTAAATGCTGCAGTATCATTCATTCCATGTAATACGGAGTAAGATAAGAATTTAACCGGGACTGACAGAAGAAACTGTAAAGTTTTAAAACCTAGCTCCATTTGTTAACTTTATCATTGCCTATCTGCCTATCTCAAAGTTATGCTTTTATGGGGATGAAAATTAGTTTCCTCAATCTTGTGAATGCCATCCATCAGTCCAACTTGAGCATCATGCTGAGGTTTCAGGTTTCAGCACCTGCATGTTCAACCATGTTGAATCTTCCCACCTTCCCTGCCCCACCTTTTCTTTTCATTCTTTCATCTTGGTTTTCTCCTATGCAGCTTGGGGTTTAATTTATTCAAATTATGCCTACAATTTCCTCTTCCGCTATTTCTTACAGTCCACTGCAACTATCAGTCCTGCTCAAGTCTTGAAGATCAATTAAAGCCGGTCTTTAATAACGAGTTAATGATATGTTTCTTCATAGAACTTAAAAGCGAAATGAAAAAGAAATGTAGACTAGCGTTTTTAATGGTTTTAGCCTTTAACTTGTGGATCCAGATGAATGCTATTTTATCATAGCTATTTACACCAACATTATAGAGAAAGCACATGACTTCCTAAAGGATAAAGCTTATTGGCTCAAAAAATTATAAAATCCCAAGTGATCTTCTAGAAGGAACATGCATTAAACAACTTCCTTCAGAATGTTAAGCAAATGAGCTGTGGCTCTATGTTCCTGTAGGAATTTATATTTTCTGGTTTGTTTTGCGGAAGCACTTTTGTCTTTACCAGCATACATAGAGCCACAGCTCATTTACTTTCTTCACAAAATCCATGAACCAACTAACATAAGGTCCACCAAAGGAAAGTAGTCTCCAAGAGGGGATTGAAATTTGAAACTTGTTCTGTAAAACATTACCAGTTTTCCATGATAATATTCGGTAGTAAAAAAACTTCGTGAAACATACACAAGGATGCAACATCGAACATCGAGCAGGTGAAAATCTAAAAACGAATTATAATTCTTTTCTAGCAATAGTTACGAAAAATTGTCAATACAAAAGTATGAAACCTATGAATCATACATATATATAAACTACACCAGTTGGTTCACTCTTATTAATAAGCGCTTTTCTTTTTTTTTTCTGCATCAGCCTGTCTAAAAAATGCTCCCTCTGTGACAGAACGAGGCACTTGCATCAGCTCCACAAGTAAAAGATGTGGCCTGATTTTGGGTCGCTGTCTTCTTGCGGTGTTGATCACTTTCCTGGATGAGGCTTCCTTGTGGAGGATTATCATCTAGGTTCCACAAATTACCCCAAATGCCTGCTTGATCTGTCAATGAGTCCAACCAGGGTCCAACATCCTCATACAACCAGTACTGCTGCTCTACACTGGTTGTCTGCTTAAAAGCCATTTCTCGCTTGTCTTGTGCCTCAATGATCGTCTTCTCAGTGTTCTCTTCTGAATGAGGTAATATTATGTTATCCATTTCTTCTCCTTCTCGCTGTGATTCTTGTATTTGCTCTTCTGGTGGTTCTTCTTCTTGTTGTTCATGTGAAAGAGCTGAATTAATTTTTCGTTGTTCTTGTCTTTGAGAAGGATTCCCTTTCTTCTTGAAATGGGTTCTCCAATAGTTCTTGATCTCATTATCTGTTCTTCCCGGCAAGTACTTGGCAATAGTAGACCATCTGTATGTATATGTATATATATATATATATATATAAAGAAAACTGAACTGATTAAAACACGTTAAGAGACCAAGAGGGAAATAGGAAGAGAGGAAGTGTGAGAATTGCATTACTTGTTACCCCACAAGGCATGCAGTTCAATTATGATTCCTTCCTCCTGAGGTGTTAACTGGTCTTTCCTAAGACCAGGCCTAAGGTAATTCACCCACCTTAGCCTACAACTCTTGCCACTCCTATTTAATCCTGAAACGATACTTAATCATATCAAACAAGCGTAAAGTTCAAAATATAGACCCAAGTTGAATCTTTTTTTCTTTTTTTTTTTGTGTGTGTGTGTGTGTGAAAAACATATCCATTACCTGTACATCTAGCCACTGAACTCCATCTTCCTTCACCGTGCAAGTTAACATGTTCACTGAGCAACTTATCCTCTTCAGGAGTCCAAGGTCCTTTCCTCCATGCTTCACCACTTCCCCAACTCGTCATCCTAGCAGTTATTATTCTTTTTTTCTTTTGATCACTCCTCGTGTCCAGTTTGCATGACAAGAAGTAGTTGAGTCGCCACCCTTTTATATTACATATTATCAGTCACTGTAACTCCCATTTTTTTAACACTCTAATCATAATTATATCACTAGACCAATCTTTTAGTAATTTGTACCAGTGCTTCTCTTTACACCAAATCTATGCCTCTTAAGTCTTTAGCCTATTACCACCTTCCAAGTGTTAATATACTATTATCCATCTTGATCTCCCAAATCTAATTCACCGTACCAGACGACGTAAGCGCGAATGATCTTCCATCACACTTCCGTGACAGAACTCAAATAACATTTTTATATGTTAACATTAAAGAAAGAAAACATAATCATGATTTAGCCGTAGAACATGCGTAGTGGTTGTTAATGTCTCCTCAAAATTGGCTTCTCCCCAATCCCTAAGAAACACATGTCAAATATGAAATCCTTAATTGCATACTTTAGAAAATTTTAATTTTGCTTTCAGAAAAAAGAAAAGAAAATTTCAATCTTTAATGATATCAACCTTACTACATAGGGAGATTCTCAGTTGCTGCTAAATAGCAAATTAAAAATAGAAGAATGAGATGAGTCAGGTCGCGGACACGTGGTGGTAGTGAATAGTTAAGTAGCATAAGTGGCGATTTAGTGCATTGTTTAATTAATCTATGCACTTAATTCCATGCGTAGGTATTGTGGGGCTATATTAAATTAATAAACACTTAATCTTAAGATTACGAGACACTTTTGAAGATCTCATACATACATAGTGGTATCATATCTATAGATGTACTAAGAAATGCTTGATTTGATAGTCGAAAAGAAAGATGGTAGAAAGGTATAGTCTTCTATTTTAGTAGTTCCCCTTCAAAGTGGAATGTTTGGAAAGGCACTCAGATGTTTCTAAAGCAGGAAACAAGAATGTTTGCGATTGATTAATCAACGGTCATGAACCTTCTCTGCAACTTTTACAAGCCAACGCGTATGCCAAATAAGTAGACGCGGAAAGGATCTCCAGGGTAAAAATCAGATATTATTATTATCATACGCGTATATAATAGGCTTCTTGTTTGTTTATGAGGGGCTTCTAGAAGGAACTTCTTTGAATCAGATGAATCATCCTAAGTGAAAGTTCCTGTTTGTGTTCTTTAATATTTGGTGTTTTGGACCTTACTGCACCTGTCCTAATTTTTAAACTTAAATTGATATGTGCTATATTGGCTATATGTGCAATATTGATTTGTTTACTGTAAGTTAAATGTGTGTGACTGATTTGGTCAATCATTTTTTAAGCTGAATCGCCCTCTAGATGTCTGGAGACTTTAAAACAGTAAATCATGTCTCTCTGACCAGCATACTATTCCATATTATCAATTTTACCTCCGTACTACTCAAACACTAAATGTATGATGCGTACTATAGTTATAGTAGCAAAATTAACCAAAGTATTATTTATTTGTCAATTTTTCTAACAGACGTTATTTTTTCTAACGATCATTTAATTATTTAACAGTCGTTAAGAAACTTAACACAATGTATAATTAAATTTTTAAATGCGACCATAATGTAACTCCCTACCAACACTATCCATCACCACCATCCTCAGGGCCGGTCCTGTGAAATTTGGGGCCCTAGGTGAAGTATTTAATTGAGGCCCTTAAAGCCGCTCACATGCAACAATTGTTGTGTATTTTTGAATTTCTACCGCTCTTCAGATTTTCGTCTCTGTCGTTCTTTCTTTTGTTGGAGGTGTTATATTTTCAAGTTTTAACATTCTTAATAGTTGGACAATAAATTGCACACTAACAACGAGGTTTGAAGAGTTTTATTAATAAAATTGTAGAGTTTTAGAGTTGAACAAGTGGGTTTGGTATTTAATTTGATTGAGATCATCACAAAAAAAAAAAGATATAATTTGATAGATTTCAAAAAAATTTAAAGCAATATCTTCTATAATTTAGTCGTGAATGAAAATAACAATAAAATATATATCGCAATAGTGCTTAATAATTAGTTGTAAATAATTTATTCTATATATTACAAAAAGAAATTCTTACTTGTTAATTAAACTAGGAAAAAAATGAGAGAGAAGTTAAAAAAAGGAGAAGAATAGGACTAAGGTAATGATGGAAAGACCACATAGGAGAGACACAGAGAGAGAGAGGATATAAAAGAAAGGAAATGAAAAATGAAAAAAACCCATTGTAAGAATGGAAACAAGCACATCTAACCTGTACTACTTAACCACTGAACCACTAGTAACCGAATATATAACACTTCCACAAATTTGGGGCCTTAAAATCGACGAAAATTTCGGTGGCCCTAGGCGACAGCCTCACCTATCTTACCTCAAGGCCGGGCCTGACCATCCTCCACCACCTCCCATCACCATCTGCCACCACCTCCCCACAATCACCACCACCGTGTACCAATTTCTTACAAAACAATAATAATAATAATAATAATAATAATAATAATAATAATAATAATAATAATAATAATAATAATAATAATAATAATAATAAATTGTCTTACCTAACCCCAAATAAAGTTGGTTCAAAAAGAAAAAAAATAACAAATGAAGAATGAAAAATGAAAAAGAAAACTAGAAAAAAAGAAAAGAAAAAATAAACCCAAGTGTTGTTCGTCTCTTTCCCCACCCTGACAATCCCTTCAAATTCCCTCCCCCCTCATCGGTCATCATCCCTTCCCCTACTCCGTCCCCTTCTACTCATCCCCTCCGCCTACCCCTAACCCTCGGCGGCGACGTAGGCATATTCCACAACGTGTGGGGTTAGCCGGGTTGTGTGGATGGAGGGTGTAAGGCTTGTTGCATTTGCAGATGCAATTTTTTGGGTGGAGAGTGTTTGTAGATCTGGGATTCAGCAATAGGTAGAGGGAGCTCGAGCGGGAAAAAATGGAGCTAGAGAGAAAGGGATGGTCGGGTGGCAGTGTGGATGTCACAAGAGGGGTGGATAGCTGTTGGGGCCAAGGTGGGGGTTGAGCAGTGTTGGGGTGGAGAAGATGATGCTAGAGAGAACATTTGTTCTATTGGGGCAAGGGTGGGGGCTAGTACATGGTGGTGGTGGTTGTGTGGAGGTCGTGGCAGATGGTGGTGGGAAGTGGTGTTGGATGGTGGTGATGGATGATAGGAGTTATATTAGGGTTTTAAACATTTAATTTCCTTACGATATTTAAGGAACGTTAAAATTATTTAATGACCGTTATAAAAAAATAACAATGTTAGAAAAAAATGATGATTAAATAGTAATTTGGTTAATTTTACTAATTAAACTATGGCACACATCAGGTAAAGAAAAGATGATAATCTGGACTAGTACACGAGTCAGAAAAATGGTTTACTCGACTTTAAAATGACAAACATACCCACATGACAATGTTCCGAGGTTGCCCCTATCTTTTCAAGAAAAAAAAAAACCCTTTGCATCTACTTCATCAAGTTCCCGTAGCAGATCCAGAATTATACCCACATCACAATTTGGTCTCAGTTGAGCCGAGTTACCTGACCCTTGACCTCTATGACCTCACTTAGTTATTGACCTTGGCCTTGGGTTATTAGAACTTCAAGGGTGGACACTACAACTTCCAAATATACTTGTTAAGATTTCCATCTTGTTAACTTCCGTCCAATATTTAGGTTACTTGCAAAGATAAGTATGACGTTGATCAGTGGTGCATCTACCTTATGTGTAGTGGGTGCAAGTGCACTCACTGACATATTAATGACTTGGGTTCATTCCCATTAGCAATTTATTTTTTTATTTTATTTTGTGCACTACCTATAATTTATATCTGCATCCATCCGCCACTGATGTTGATTATCGGATTATAAAATTTTCAAAGTGTTGGCAGCCCGATTACAAAGTGGGAAAGTTTAAGTTTCTAAATGCAATTTGCCAGCGAGCTTGTAACCCATAATCTTGATCTGGGCTCTGGTGACCCGAACGAAAATGTATATCCCTCTGCCCCAGAAAGTTTCTTTCATGTGGGCCTAATGAGCTTGTGCATATGAAAATTGTTTGTGTCAGTGGTAGATGAGTTGAGCAGTACTAGTCTTGTAAAAGTAGTTGAGCCATTTCAATTTAATCCAGTGAATGTTAACCTCAGGGAGCTTACACAAGACAAGCTTAAGATAAGACTAGATAAAGCATTACTAGCTTTTATATTGATATCGAGTCTTCATATCTTAATGCCCCATACTGATCGCAGGTGCACACTTCGGGGTAAGCGACAAAGGTACTTGAACAACATCATCGCCTGAAGATTGAATGAATTTTGAGAAAATGTTTGGGAACGAGACAGAGATTTGTAAATGTCAATGGCCTTGGGTAAGTGATATCAAAAGTGTTGTCACTGCAACGATATCACTTCTGGCAACACTTAACACACACGAACAGAAAACTGTTTCTGAAAAGAGTTTGCAGCGGAAAATCAACACAAGAATTATTTTTCTCAAGATATATAAATTATATATCTTGAGGGATGCCTCAAAAGGCGAGACCTTTACTAAATAATATGAAGTGAAGTACAAGGCCAAGAGTTCCCTAATGCTATTACAATGAAAGCTTTGTGGAACGACTAAGTCTAATACACAGAATCCTAACCTAGCCAAGACACTTATAATACTCGATACAAGAATATAAATGTGTTTGGGAATTTATAAGGAACTAAGGAATGTGTAAGACTTTCTTGTGAGGAGAGTGTGTGTTCTTGCTTCAAGTGTTGTATCTTCAATGCTTCACCTCCTTCACTATTTATAGGCTTCAAGAATACTTGGGAGTTACTCATAATGGCTTGGAGAGGTCACAAAAACGTGGGTAGAGAGTGGAGTTAGTTGGCCGAGCCTTGGGGAGGATAATTCCCACATTTCCTAATTTGTAGGAACAAATTCTTTGTGCCAAGTTTTGTGCTTCGCCTTTTTGTACTTCCTAGCTTCAGCGCCTTGTACTTTCTCCTCCATAACTCAGTCGTTGAATGGGTCAAATACCCATGTGATTGTTGTTGAGAATATCCCACATGTTTATGGATAAAATCTCATTTTATCCATAACTCCTCTTTAACTTCCTTGCATTATTCTAGCATCTCAACCATAGTATATCTGAAAATTGGACCAACAATAAACACTAAACTTGCAACAATATTAGACATTAGTACAGCAATTATTTATGAAGCAAATATCCAAATATAATCCCAGCAGTCCGTCGGGTATCACTGGGACAGTGTTGGCAGCACTTGTGGTATCACCACGTTCTGCACTTACAAGATTATTGTGGCATGCACAAAGGGATGGATGGAGAAGAACATTGGCGGGCAGTCATTGGTATGAGCGCAAGTGCATCCATTGAATTAATAAGTTTGTCCAGATCAGTGGTAGTGTGTTAAATTTTGGTTCTTGAGGTTGTATATTCAAGTAACACAATAGGTTTTTTTTTTTTTTTTTTACCTTTTAAAGATTTATTGTATAATTTGTGCATTCATAGTAAAAATTAATACTCCCTCCGTCCCTGACTAAGGTTCTTAGTTTGACTTTACACGGAGATTAAGAAAAAGTAAATGTTGTGAGTATGAAAAGTAAAATAGGAGAAAGTACGAGAGATAAAGTGGGTAAAAAGTTTTTGTTGTGAGAATGATAAGTGGGTCCCATTGTCCATTTTAGGTAATAAAGCAACTAAGAACTTTAGTCTGGAACAAACCAAAAAGGAAAGTAAGAACTTTAGTCTGAGACCGAGGGAGTATAATTTTGTACTACTGTGGAAGGGTCAACATAAGTACTTTTACAGTTTACTTCAATTAAGTTGTCAGTTGAGAGCGGTGATATATACACCCACCAAATCGGTTAGTATGCCCACATTAGTTAAAACACCCACTAGTCCAAGTAATAAACATTAAATTTTGTAACTACACCCACTTATTTTCCATGTTTATCCCTATTAGATTTTGTATATATTTTTGAGTAACCCTAAAAAATATCAAGGCCACCCACCAAGTGATTATCAGTGTTAATGTAGACTTTATGTGTCTTCTTAATTGGAAGAGAGAAATGGTTCTCAAGCCTTCTTAGAATTGCCCAAGAAGTGAAGGTGAGTGCAAAGTTTGATAGAGCAACAGTTCAATTGGAGATTTGTTTTCAAAGTGAATCAGGTGAGACAAGGACATTTGAATATCAAAGTTCTCACTCGGAACGGATGAAGCTATAAGGATTGCTTCCATTATGACAATCTGGAATCGACTTCTTCATCTTCTTCAACCTTCATCTTCTTCGACGCATATTTTTCCAGAATTGAAATTACACACCTACCCATTTGTTGTCTTTTATCGATTAAGCCTTAGATTTTATTGAAGGTAAGCTGATGCATTCATAGAAGGGAAATCGTCCAGAGAGAGCGTAGAAGGAGAAATCGATTTAGATGGCAGTGAATTAGGAATTTGACTTTTCCATTGGAGCAAATAAAACGTAAGATTTTTTTATTTTTTTTTTGGACTTGATCATATGGAAGAAGATGAATTCTGAATGATAAGGGTTGGATCATGATTCATGATCAATGCTGGGTTTGCATTCATCGTTCATTGGGTTGGTGCCTCTAATTAATTTTGAAATGTAATTCTATTATTAATAGTGACTAAATTGTCTTTTGTTTAGATGTTATTTTTGTAATAAAAATATGGTGGGCGTTCTTACTAACTTGGTGGGTGTGTATATCCCCACTCTTTTTTTTTTTTTTTTCTTTTGCCATGGAGAGACTAGTTATTTCGATTGTCTATTTAATACTCTTTCTGTCTCATTTTAATAGTCAAAAATTTCTCAAATAAGTGTACCAATTTAAAAGTCAAAATTCCAAAAAGAAAGTTTTTCATACTTTTTTATTTTGTGGGCCCTACATGTCATACACACAACAACTATCCACTAACCATTACTTACCTCACTTTCTCTCTCCCACTCACTTTCTATACTAACAACACTCTGCCCCACTTGCTATATTTTATAATAAAAACAATTTTTTTTTTTTATTTTGAACCCAAAAAGTTTTTGACTCTTAAAATGGGACAGAGGAAGTATATAATAATTGTGAAAAAAAAAAAGAACAAAAAAATTATGTATCATTTAGCCTTTTCCATTAAACTTAAGAGTTGATATATACTCTCTCCGACCCAGTTTAAGGTTCTTACTTTCCTTTTTGGTATGTCCCAGTTTAAAGTTCTTAATTGCTTTATTCCATAAATGGAAAAGAATAAATAGTACTTTGGAGGTGCTTGCCCTAAAAAAGTTCATTTAATTGCAAAAAAACCATTACTTACCTAACTTACTTTCAAGTTTCACCCACTTGCTTCATGAATAGTGTTTTTGGACATTTATATCTTTCACTCGCTACTTTTGGTTGACTCATTTCCTTTGTTTTTGCCTTGGTTTCTTAATAAGCGTGGATAGTCAAACTAAGGACATTAAACTGGGACGAAGGGAGTATGTGAAACAATACGTAAAGAAATTGATACATAGGAGTAATACATTTTGGCATTCATCATTGTTGGAGAATTCATATACCATGGCGCTTTTTTTTTTTTTTTTTTTTTTTTTTTTTTTTGTAACAAAGACTTCAATTGCATTAATAATAAGAACAGAGACGGCACTCCACAATGATCGGAGGCTCATCCTAAATATTCATAATAGATCCATTTCTTAACCTACAACAACGATAATTTCGATTTAAATTTTGAAACATACGGATTCTACTCCAAGTTAAACTTGGAAACTGCCTCAAGTCGGCATTTAAAAAATCACCCGTTTGATAATATTTGGCGTTGATTACTTGACATTGAGAATCCGGGTTGGCGAAGAATCGTCCACCAAACATTCCAAAACCCTCGAAACATGCTTGTGCAGCAAGAACAATGGCATCCTTTTTTGTTTTGAGATGATGCAACGTTCGTCATTGAAGATTGAATTACAATTGCAGTGTAAACAAACAAACACACAAACACATGCTCTCAACTAAAGAGAGAAATCCACGACTCTCACAAAGGAGAGAAATTTATTAAGCATCAAATTTTAAAACAAAAACAAAAGACTTCAATTGCATTAATAATAAGAACAGAGACGGCACTCCACAATGATCGGAGGCTCATCCTAAATATTCATAATAGATCTATTTCTTAACCTACAACAACGATAATTTCGATTTAAATTTTGAAACATACGGATTCTACTCCAAGTTAAACTTGGAAACTGCCTCAAGTCGGCATTTAAAAAATCACCCGTTTGATAATATTTGGCGTTGATTACTTGACATTGAGAATCCGGGTTGGCGAAGAATCGTCCACCAAACATTCCAAAACCCTCGAAACATGCTTGTGCAGCAAGAACAATGGCATCCTTTTTGTTTTGAGATGATGCAACATTCGTCATTGAAGATTGAATTACAATTGCAGTGTAAACAAACAAACACACAAACACATGCTCTCAACTAAAGAGAGAAATCCACGACTCTCACAAAGGAGAGAAATTTATTAAGCATCAAATTTTAAAACAAAAACAAAATTTGAAAATTAATCCTTAATTTTGCATATATTAAATGACAAACTGGCAAATAATAAATGCAAAATTTGGGATATTATTAATTAATCTAATCAAATCAAATCAAAATATGAATAATTAAATGGAATCAAGGAAGAAGGAAGACTTGGATTGAATAAAAAAAGAAGAATCTGGTTTTTTTAAGTAATTATAAAAAAAAACCTTTGGAAAAAAGAAACATTTTTTTTTTCCGAATAAAAAGAAAGAAAAGAAATAGGGTTGTTTAACAAGAATAAAAAAAAGAAAAGAAATACTAGTAGGGTTTTAAATAGTACAGCAGCAGTTACGAAAAGTGGGAGTATATAAACTTGTTAAGCTCCAAGGTCTCAACTTTTCACAAACTGTTTTAAAGGATCCCAAAAATCTGCCCAACATCACTCCAATCCTCATCGCCTTCATTCTTTCTTTTCTGTCCACCGGCCGCCGCCGCAATTTGTAAACCCTAATATGGGCGGTGACGACAAAAATGGGGAAGAAGGGAAGCAGAGCAACATCACGCCGCCGGTTGATCTCAATGACTTCACCATCATCAAAGAGGGTGAGGCCGAGATTCTTATGCACACCAAAAACGAAGTCTTCTACAATAAAACCCAGGTCAATACTTGTACTAGTACCTTTTTATGTTTGCTTATCTTAAAGTTAATATCTTTGAATTTGTTATTGAGAGATTTTAGTTTGGTGTGGGTTGCAAATTGAATGTATTGATTCTTTTTTGTTATGTGATTTTTTTAGACTTGTGTATGAGGAGCCATTTTTTTTCTTCAGATGTATAAGGTGCAGGTTTTTGTTTGAGAATTCTGCTAGGTTTTGGCTTATGCGTTTCTTGCTTTCATGTTTTCCCCTGTATTTACTTTACATTTGGTAATTAGGTTGCATATTCAGTTTATTTCTGCCACAAATAACGCCCCCTTTGATATCCTAGCAAGTTACTTGCATTGGACTATGTGTTACTCCCACCGTCCCAAAATGATCTTCGCATTTGACTATCCAAACTTTTTAAGGATATGAACACTTGCTACACGAGCCATGCTATGTTTATGCACTTTTAAGCCTAATCTGTGGAAAATGTGAACAACTTTTTGGGACAATGAAAAATGACAAATAGGAAGATCATTTTGGGACAGAGGGAGTAGTTGTTCATTTTGTTTGCTTGATAAGAGTAGGCTGTTGTATTATACTCCATGCGTCCCAAAATGATAGTCCCATCTCCCCTTTTTGTTTGTCCTAGAAAGTTTGTCCCATTTCCAAAATTAAGAATTCAAAATCACTGAATTTGCAAAATTTATAATGAAACCTTAAATAATTAAAAATTCAAACGGGACTATCATTTCGGGACGGTGGGAGTATTTCTTATTTGAACAACAAATTGACTCTGGAATTGAAACTTCAAATATCAGGTTAACAACAGAGATATTTCTATTGCTGTCCTGAGGGCATTTATATCAAAACGTAAACAAGAACACGAAGCAGCATTGACTAGAAGAAAGAAACCTGCATCAAAGGTTCCAGATGAGCATGCAACTGAGCCAGAAGCACCTATCGAATCTGATATGCCTAACGGCAAATCTAACGGTGAATGTGAAGTATCAGAAGAGATACCTCAGGATGAACCATGTACCACCTCTGAAGAACCAGGGAAACCTTTAGAGGGAAAGCCCCGTGCTGAACTAAAGCCACCAAGAGTTCTTGAGGTTTTTATTTCTTTTTTTCCTCTTTCATGTATTTTTGTTGATTTTTATTACATATTATACTGTGATTTTGAGATTTGTATAGTCTTAGGGCCTCTTCTTTACTCGATTGCTCATAAAAATCTTGCCTTTTGGGTTAATAGGCTTTGTCAGCTTCAGGGCTGAGAGCTCTAAGATATGCAAGGGAAATAGAGGGGATTGGTCAAGTTGTGGCACTGGACAATGACAAAGGTAGTTTCAACTTATGACATTGTGTGTTTATGCTGTTGAAAAAACAACCTTTCTTAGTCGTAAACAGAGTATTTTTGAACCAGATGTCTCCTTTCGGCTTGTTATAACTGCTACCTATGGCATGAAGTTAGCGTACTAAAACCAAGTAAAATGAGCTTTTGAACCCTGAGCACTCACACACACTGCCCTTTTTTCTTTAGAAGTTGAACTATCATGTTGAACAAAGATATCATTTTTCCCTATTTATTTTGCAGCGTCTGTGGAAGCTTGCAGGAGAAATATAAAATTTAATGGTTCAGTGGCATCCTCAAAGGTTGAATCGAACCTTGCTGATGCTCGAGTTTATATGCTCACTCACCCAAAAGAATTTGATGTGGTATAATCTCTATTATTCTTCTATGTATAGTTTATTGTGGCTAGCTTACAACAC
Source organism: Campanula takesimana (assembly GCA_026119855.1). Lineage (NCBI taxonomy): Eukaryota > Viridiplantae > Streptophyta > Magnoliopsida > Asterales > Campanulaceae > Campanula > Campanula takesimana. The sequence goes on along the minus strand of JAOWBW010000640.1, from coordinate 110,091 downwards.
AAAAGCTCCTTTACTCAGCACGATTTTGGACAATGTAGTTAAAAAATGAAGTAATATGAACAAATATGTAAAACTATCCTGTCTTTTTAGTTGTTGGCTTCATTATGGAGGCTGGAAATGGATTAAGACTCTGAGACCTCGCACCCCAAACCGACACTTACATGTGGCAATTGTTTGTATATTGACTTGGGGGTTGTGGGATGTTTGATTCTAATGCCCCGTGGTTTTGATTTTGATCTTGATGTGAGAGATTTTGTTATGTTAAAGTAAGTTTCTTGCAATGCAATAACTTGCCATTAATTTTGTGGACATTTTTCCTTGTTCAGGTGGATCTCGATCCTTATGGATCACCCTCTGTGTTCCTGGACTCTGCGGTCCAGTCAATTGCTGATGGAGGCATCTTGATGTGTACAGCTACTGACATGGCAGTACTATGTGGGGGTAATGGTGAAGTCTGCTACTCCAAGTAAGCTTAGATGCTCCTATTTTATTTAGTGCGATTATACACCGTATTATACTTGGTTTGAGGGGAAATAATCATAAAATAGGCTCACTCACCTTATGCTACATGCGGAAACAGATATGGCTCTTATCCTCTGAGAGCAAAATATTGCCATGAAATGGCTTTGCGCATCTTGCTTGCCTGCATTGAGGTACTTCTTTGTTTATTTATTTATTTTTTGTTTATGAAAGAAAAGTTGTTCTATTCAATTGACATCTGGGCGTGTAGTACCTTTTGGTCGAAAGGACAAAAGTTTTGATCCCTGGTTGTTTTGTCTGCTTATTTATTATAACTGGAGATTCCTTTATAGACAGAAAATAGCCATATGTACTCTTGGCAGGGTAGTTCGAGTTCTTTATGGCCATCCTGTTGTCATGTCGTCGTTACTAATGTTTTGCAGTCGCCGTAATTTACCTGGTTTGCTGATGCTTGGTAATAGTTTGCAGAGCCAATTTTTTTTATTAGAAATGTAAGGTGATCTCATACATCTTAACATAACCCTTGTAGGACTACTACTCTCTCCGTTTTGAGAGCCAAATTTCGTCCCTCCCAAAGTTCTATACTTTGAAAATCAGGCTATACACTAAAGTAATCTCCCAAAAATGCTCTAATAAAATTTGGCACTTGAAGGAAGATTTTAAGAGAATAATGAAGAGAGGGTGAGAAGGCATTTTAGGAAATGTGGAACAGTCTTAAAAACTCTGGCTTGTCAAATGACACTCTTCTTTTGGGACAGAGGGAGTAACTCATTCTATATTGAGTGTATCCAGAAAAAATGTCTAGTTCTTTTCTCATAATTTTTTTTCCCAAAATCATGTGCATATAGTACCCTTTTTAGGGGAAGATACAAAAAGAAATGTATATCATTGATTTGACGCCATCAGAGGGCAACTTACAGGCATCAAAGAAAATTTACATAGATTTTAACAGTTTTCTTGAAACCTGTGCGGAAATCAATAGGAGACTATTATTTTGCGAGTTAGGGAGAAACTTTTATGATGTACATCAATATCATTGTAGTTAAGGCAGACAAGAATAGTTGGCTCGTCAAGGTCCTATCTAGCAGGTTTTATATGGTTAAAGTTAGCTGTTCCTGATGCAATTATATAATTATAGATTGGTTTTGAACAAGCAAAATCCTAATAGTTAACAAATGTTATACATTTGTTCTTCAAAAATAAAATAAAATAAAATAAAATAAAATGGTAGTATATATTTATGAAGTCTATTACATGCTTGAAACAGATTAAAGCCAAGTGAAGTTTAATAAATTTCCCAAACAGTGTATCTTAGATAGGGGTGGCAAATTGGGTGTTTTGGGTTTACCCATTAAAGTTAAAATACCCGGGTATCCAATGGATTTTAACTTTAATGGGTAAACCCAAAACACCCAATTTGCCACCCCTAAATTCTTAGATAATAAGCTGCAAAAAATCTTTATGCCTATATGCTTGTAGGCGAAGCGATTCATGTTAGGCCGTGGCTCTCTTTACTTACCCCTCCCTTTTCTATATGTTACAATATCAAAGTTCCATAACGGCATAACCTTCTCATGCGGTTGCTGCTTATCTTATCTGATGTGGTTTCTTCTATTTTCTTGACGTCATTAGAAATTTCTAATCCGTGTTTCTTGTCTTTTACAATGTTCAAGTGATGATATTCTGAATACTCATAATCATTACTTCCTTGAATACAGAGTCACGCAAATAGATACAAGCGATACATAGTTCCAGTCCTATCTGTCCAGATGGACTTCTATGTCCGAGTCTTTGTTCGTGTATACACGTAAGCATTCTTATTTACATTTTGCTTCTGAGATAGTGTATCCTTATTGTTTGGTTCATATGGTTGCAGTCAATTTATTTTGAACTAAGGTTTAATTTGACGAGTGATGATGGGTTGCAGCTCAGCAAGTGCGATGAAGAATACTCCTCTCAAGCTATCATACATTTATCAGTGCACCGGGTGTGATTCTTTCCATCTTCAGCCGATTGGACGGACTGTCTCCAAGGTATGCATATTCTGGCTTATGAGCTGACTCTAAAATAATATTTTGCAGTACTAATGTTTTCTCCTTACTTTATGTTCTTAATGTTTCCTTCTCCTTGCTTTCTAGAATACCAGCGTCAGATTTTTACCTGGGTTTGGTCCGGTTGTGCCTCAAGAGTGCAGTGATTGCGGTAAAAAGTATAATATGGGTGGGCCCATATGGTCCGCTCCCATCCATGATCAAGAATGGGTGACTTCCATTTTAGAAGAAGTGAAATCAATGAAGGACCGGTATCCCGCTTTCAACCGTATCTCCGCTGTGCTCACAACAATCTCTGAGGTGTGTTTAAATTAACTTGATCAGTACTCTCTCCGTCCCGGATAGCTAGTCCCTCTTTTTTCTTTGTTAGTTTGAATAAACTTTGAGCAATAATTTAGGTTACTTATAATTATTGCCCTAATTTATACACCATTATAGTATATATTATCAGTAACAAATTTTAAATTCTCGTTAGGATAATTAAAAGTAAAATAAGTTATTGCTGAAAGTTCATTCAAACTATCAATGAAAAAAAAGGGACTAACTTTCAAGTACGGAGGGAGCATATCTCTTTTGTGTGCTTTCCCCGACTCTCATGCCACATGTCAACTTACAATTTGCAGGAATTGCCTGATATTCCACTGTTTCTGAGTTTGCACAATCTGTGTGCAACTCTGAAATGTACTTCCCCCTCGGCAGTTGTGTTCAGGTCTGCTGTGATTAATGCCGGATACCGTATATCAGGAACTCATGTAAATCCGTTAGGGTTAAAGTCGGATGCTCCTATGGATGTTATATGGGACATCATGCGTTGCTGGGTAACTACTCCTTTGTTTAGTACTTTAGAAATCGACTTGCTTTTATATTTGTTCTCCATGAATGACTTCGTGTTTGCTTTTATGAATGAGAAGTTGACTTTGTTTGGTTATATAGGTCAAAACTCACCCGGTAAAAGCTCAACCTGAAGATCAGGCTGGAAGTGTGATACTTGCGAAAGAGCCAACTCTTCAGGTGAGTTTAGCACACGTCATTTTACAGATCTATTTAGCAAGCAGGTTTCCACGCACATTTGTAGATTTGTTTACTCCTTGCATCCCAAAACAAATGTTGTCCCTTGACCATTTTGGTCAACTTGGTTGATCTTTGACCAAAATGTCATGTAAATTTTAATTTTTTTCATGAAATCTAAAAATGATTACTGATGCACCAAAAGGAACACTATCAATAACCAGATTTCATGAAGTGATGAGATAAATAATTTTTCATATAAAGTTGGTCAAAGTTTTCAAGTTGGCCAAAAAAGTCAAGGTGCAACATTTATTCTAGGTTAGAGGAAGTACAAGGCATATCAAAACTATTCCAATGAGAAACACCAAACTTGATAGTTGTCCAGAGTGTCCAAGATTTTGTGTTTGAGCTTTAGATGAAGTTTATGGATTTTATTTTTTTTGTTTATTCGTATAAATTATTTATTCCTTTGAACAGGCTAATTTTGCTAGAGCAGTCGCATCCCTTAGCAAAGCTCAAGCAAAGAAGGTTGCACGTTTCCTTCCCAATCCAGAAAGTCATTGGGGACCAAAGCTGAGGGCAGGTCGCACTATAACAAGCAAGCATGCGTCTCTTTTGGGCCCAGATGTAGTTAACGGGATTCTTAACGAACAAGAAGAAGAAGAAAAAGGCGAAGAGCCTCAAGCCAAGCGTAAGAAGACAGAAGATCCTAGCCCCATTTCATGATAATAAGCATACAGCCTTTTACCGAGAGGTGCTTTTCTCTTTACCTCTCTCTTGAGTTTTTTTTTCTTGTTCCGCATCTCTTTGCAGAGAGAGAGAGAAAGAATGTTGTAATCTAAGCGGTCCTCCAGTGGAATAGTTTTGCGAAATGCCCCTATGAAACGAAGAGTAGGAAACTTTAGTGTGCGAGTTTGGAAGTCTTAGAAGGTACGGTTTGAATTTTGTTTTAAGTGACATGTTTCAAGTTGGGAACTACAGTATTTATGTATCCATGATACTTTTATTTATACAAGTTTTGATCTCTGGCTAATATCATCTTGTATCCCTATTTCTGAAGAAATAACCTGTTGGCAACATCGAAAATCTATTTCGATCCTTGTAAAAATTCATTTTTGACTACTCAGAAGAAAGTTTAGTGTGTTAAGATTTGAGCAGCCCAATGTGCATACTGAAGTTGGAGGGTGCAATTGGAATGCACACTTATTTTTTTATTAACAAGTAACCCATCTTGCTACAGTAAGATTTAATTCATTTTACTATATGTATAGGCTATTTCATGCTGATAAAAGCCTCCATTTCAGAGTATATGTTCACCCATGGAGATTAAGAAGTGATGGAATAAGTGTTGTGAGTATGAAAAGTGAGATTAAGAAGTGATGGAATAAGTGTTTTGAGTATGAAAAGTAAGGTAAGAGAGAAGGTGGGATGATAGGGTAAGTTGATTGGTGTTGTGAGTATAAAAGTAAAGTATGAGATAAAAAGAGAGTGAGAAATATTAAAGATTTTTTTGCCATTTTAGGAAGTGAACATATACTCAGGAACAGACTAAAAAGAAAAATGGACATATACTCTGGGATATAGAGAGTATTACAAAATTTACGTATTACTCCTTTCGTCTCAAAAATGATATTCCTGATTGACTTTTCAAATATCTTAAATTACATTATTTTGAAAATTTAATAATTTTGAAAATGAGATTAATGGGACAAACAAAAATGGAAACGAGTAGTGGAAAGTGGCCAGGATTGAAAAATACACCTCAGGATGCACCCTAGCTAAAACATTGCTTTTCCAAATCAACATGAATGAAAATATTCATTCATCATTAATTATATCTCCTTAAACAAAACCCAAGACTAACAACTCGAATCCAAAATCCCTACAAAAATTTATTCTTGTGTTCTTACCAAACAGAAAAAAAACATTAAACGTCAATCCTTAAACCCAAAGATTGATGAAACAAAACCCGACAATCAAACAAAAGCGTAATAATAATCATAAAACGGTTGAGAACTATTATATCCTCCCACTTATAACAAACTAAAAGCCTAACACTCAATTATTTCCCGTTGGCGACGACCTTGGCTGAAGCGCTAGACGGGTTGAGCTCATCCCATGCCTCGATCCATGTAACCATGGCATCAGCAAGCTTGACAAAGTAAGGGTCAACCTTTCCAAGCTTGTCCTTGACCTGTTTGGACAGTTCAATATAGCATGATTGAACTGAGGTGCACTCCTTGGGGATGTTGGCTTGTTGGAAGAAAGGAATGATCTCTTCTTGCCAGAAGATGCCTTTGTACTCTTTCTTAAGGTTCACAAATGGGTTACTAGCTTTGCTGTGCCAGATATATGGCAGCCCTGTCTTGATCCCCAGCCCCAAATGATCACAAATCACCTGGGGAAAAAAAAAATGGAAAATCAAGAATCATTTATCGTATTACCAATTAATCGATATGGAAGGAAAAAATGTGCTGTCTTGGCACCTTGGTGCACCAACCGGCCCACATATCGTCGTAACGTCCAATGGGCTGACCGTCGCCCATGAGCCCAAAGTACATGGCTGGGCCGATGAGGTCCCGGTCAAATGCCAGGTTCATTCCACACATGGGAAACAGAATGCCCTTAGGGATTGTCATAACTGCTTCCACGTATCTGCACAAAACAAGATTATGTGTGTGTGTATATAAATTTTGGACCAGTTTATCTCATTTTAATATACTCCATTATTTTATGGTAAACAAAAATGAACTTGATCAAACATTAAAGTCAATCTAATGTCACAATGAATTTTAAAATTTGTTATTGATAGTGATTATCAATAACAATTTTTTGAATTTCACTAGAATAATCAGATCGACACTAATGTTTGGTTAAAGTTCATTTATGTTAACCATAGAAAGTCAAAATGTGACAAACTTTCCTGAACTGAACGGGGAGTATTTCATCCATCATTTTACATGAATACCCTTATGCTGAACATAATGCATGCATGTATGAAGATATAGTATATATTTACCTAGTGTTCCTCTCGCGAGGCTTGACCAGCTGAGTTGGAGCGTCGTAATCAGGAATGTTGAGCCAGAGACCATGGGAAACAGCGGTAGGGACACCCTCCCGGAGACTGAAAGGGTAGCCACGCACGAAATCGGCACCATCGGAGAAAGGATCATAAAGGGTGTTGAAGAAATAAGGGGTGGATGGGGCAAGGAGGTTTTTGATATGCTGCTGAAGGGCATTTATGTCTTTTCCCGTCGGGTCTTTAGCAACCTGTATATGCATCATTATTCATTAGTATGGATCACTGCATTTAAGTTGAATAAATATTGATAGTAATATAAGAAATTAGAAATTACTGCTTCAAAAAAGAATATTAGAAATTTCTTCTTCCGTTTCATAATACATGTCACTTTGGACTTTTTCACACATATTTGTTTTTTTTTTAAAGGATTTTTACACATATTAATAAATGCATTTAATACACAATAAAAAGACTTATATACCTCTAAAAGAATCCAATTACATATGCAATTAAATGTTAATACAAGAGAGTTTACAATTAATAAATGAGCGTATAATTGGTAGAAAAGAACAAATATTCTTTGGTAATAGTAAAACGTCAAGTATTTTGAAACAAATTTTTAAAACGACATCTATTATGAAACGGGGGAGTACTAATCCCCTATATAGGATTAAATTATGTTAAACTAAAATGAATCACTAAATGATAGAGCAATTAAGCAAGGACCATAAACTGTAATTACTCTTAAAATCAGGAGTTAATGCATTGGTTACACTCGAGATTTCCTCAAATAAAACTTAAGATGCCATTAATTAATAAACATATTTTTCATTCCGAATTTTTTTGATTAAATATAATTAATTAATGATGAATATATTGTATTGTTACTCCACAACAAGAAAAAAATAATCAATTTTGTTAAAATCTAGGTTCCAAATAGCTAAACACAAATGAATGAACATTAGCAAGGGACGAGTTATTAATGACTAGATATTAATGTGAAAATCAGTCCAATAGTACTACTCCCTCTGTTTCAGAATACGTGTCGTTTTAGAGTTCTTTACACATATTTAGAAATGCAATTAATACATATACAAAAGACTTGTCTACCCCTAAAAGAATCCAATTACCTATGCAATTAAATGCTTAAACAAGAAATAAGTTGCAATTAATGAATGAGGGTACTTTTGGTATACAAGAACAAAAATGTCTTGGAATTAATAAAACGTCAAGTATTTTGAAACAAAATTTAACTTCTAAAACGTCGTGTATTTTGAAACGGATTGAGTAATTACTCTATTAAGTGAACCATACAGATCTCACATAAATCAACTCGACCCATTTTCTGACCACCTTTTATTCGGATATATCCATTTTACTATCTTCAATTTAAGAACGGCACTAAAAACAGTATTTCCATCAATATATATTGACCCTTCTAGTTTACGAAAATATATCAATTTATCATAATTTTGACCCATTTAATTTAATGAAATCCTTTCTTCGCCACTAACCGAACATGTAAAACTTGAAATGGAAATTAATTAACTTCGAAATAAAATTTTTAAAAAATTAAGATGAAATGAACACTTACAAAGCAATCATCATCAATGGTGAAGATGTACTTCTTCTTGGACACCATGTAACCGAAGCAGCGGCAAGCTGAATCCTTGAAGGAGATACAAGAAGCCTTAGGACCCAATATCTTGTTAATGTCGTTACGATTATACAGCTCATAATCGAAACCTTCCGGAACCTTAATCGTTTTCGAAGGATCACCGTCTTGTACGATGATCAAATGGTACTGCTCAAAGAAAGGCCTCCACATTTCGAGGAAATCGAGGTTTCGGATCGTCGGGATCACGATATCCAGCTCATCCTTCAGCGGTGGCGCTGCCATAGTTTCCTTCTTATTCTAGAGAGAGAGAGAGAGAATTGTGGTTATGGTTTTGGTTTTGAACGTGAAATGTTGGAGGGGGTTAGAAGGATATATAATGGAGGGAAGGGAGGTGGTGGCACGTGAGAGAGCGACGGGTTCGGCACGTGCAGGGGCTGTGTTTTAGATATGTAACGGTTGAGATTTGTTCAACACATTTTTTACCCTACTTCTTACCCGTTTCTTTTGGCAAGCCTTGAGTTGGTGTTAGAAAATTATTATTATTATTCTTTTCTTAATTGGGAGAGATTTAATTTGGTTTTTAATTTAAATTCATTAACTGTCTTTGGAATTAATTGGAAAAATTAAAATGTTATTAAATTTAAATGTTTTCTTTTTCTAGCATATAATAATTGAGATAAGGAAATTGCTCACTTATTATAGGAAAATATAGTTTTATATTGATGCAATGTTTTATGTTGATGAAACTGAATCTTAATATGCCTTTAAATAAGAATTGGAACAAGACAAACACATTTAAAAATAATTTTTTAAATGACATATTCTTTTTCCTTTTTTGTTTTTGATAATGTGATTCTTACTAAATATGAGTAGTCGGTTTTTGGAAACTGATATCACATTCTCCAGCTTTTATAATAAACATCATTCTCGTTTTGTCAGATTTTTTAATATTGCATTCGTGTCAAAACAGTTGTCACTTAAAGGCCAACTTTACAGTTCAAAATGTCGCTTTTGGCAAGTGATTACATCAGTTATTCCTTTCTATGTGAAAGGTCATTGGTCCAATCCATCAAATGCGTTTTTAAGTGTCACGTTCGTAATTAATAAAAACAGTTATTGAAGAAAATATCCAATTTCTTTTTTTAACAACCGCTTTTGATTTAAAAAATTCAAAGTTTACTTTTACCCTTACACTAGAACATGTTATATTTTTTATTGTACATTTGACTTTATAAGATTTTAATTATTATTTTTTGTGAAGGAGAGGGGCATATAAATGTTCTTCTATTTTTTGCTAATTTTTTCGTAATAATGCATAGAATACTAAAACCCATCTCGTTACATAACTATCTACATAATTTTATTTCATCATATAAAAGTACTAACAAGTACTAACAAATACAGTAAGAAACAACTGAGTTTCGATATGATGGAGTATTGTTTCTTCATTTATGTGGAGTTATTAATGACAAGGTATTTAATTTAGGTATGTTATCAGATACTAAAACTTCATATTAAAACGCGAAGCCACAATAAGTTCTGTATGATAATTATAATTTTCTTTTTTGTTTGTCTCAAAATTTAAATCAATTTTCTAAAATGAAAACTTCAATAATTTTTAATTTTCTAAATATATAATATAATGTAAAGACCCGAAAAAATAATAATTAAATAAGTGTGAACAATAAATGATAACTATAATTAATGGACTCATTAAAGAAGTGGGTTAAATAGTTAAAGAGTGGGCCAAGTGTAAGGAGCTCAAGTTTGGGTTGGCCCGAATAAAATTAAATAAACCCAAGCCCAGTTAACAATTACCCAAAGTATAAAATCTTGAGTAGTGAAATTTTAGGTTTTATTTGTATTGATCAAAACAACACAACCACAAAAACCCTAATCCCCATACTAGGGCAGCCGAACCAAGAGGGAGGGGGGAGAAGAATTTTTGCCATTGTTTTTGGAGGTGTAATCCGATTAAATCCAAGGTAATGTCAAACCCTATAATCAAAAATTTATTTCATTGATTTTAGTTGAGTAAAACTTAAACTATGAATGTTCTAAGAAGATGATCATTAGGGTTTGCATGCTAGTGATTGAATAATGAGAGATTAATTGCTAAAAGCTTAGATTCAAAGGCTTTAATAAAAGAATGATCTCCATGTTAGTTTTTATTTTTAAGATTGATTTTGATCATGGTGTGGATGGATTAATATGTTGTAAAATATAGAATTGAACTAATATGAGATTGAGGTTAATTAGGTTTAACAAAAAGGGAAGAAAAATTATGGATTTTCATCCTAGGTCATTCGGCCGAATGGCCAAAGGAGATGGGGAAAATTCTTTTTGTTGATTTTAATGATTATTGTTATTGATTGATGAATAAATTAATGTTTGGGAATTTTAGAAAAAATCAAAGAACAAGAAAAAATTAATCAAATAAATGAATATTGATGAGATAGAACTCGGCTATGGTTATATATATTTTGGTGTTGATTCTTAATTAAAAATGTTAAGAATTGGGACGGAAAAGTTAGTATTTTAGTTAGATTTATAACGGAAAGAAAATATAAACTTTAAAAGAGTTGTTGGAAAGTTAGAAAACTAACTTGAAGGAATGTATTATGTACTTGGAAGACCTTGGGAATTAGGGAGTTAACGAAGAGAGGGAAAAATTAAAAGATTCAGTTAGTTTCCTAACGAGAAATGATTTAACTGAAAAAAAATTAAAGTTAGAAGAAATAAAAGAGAAACCCTTGAGGTTAAAGGGGTCTAAGTAGCTAAAAAGAAATTTGGGGGACCCTTACGAACAAAAACCAAAGTCAAGGGACCTTCCTGTAATTAAACTAAAGTTGAAGGACTAATCTATAATTAATCCAAAGTTGAAGGACTAATTTGCAATTAATCCAAAGTTGAAGGACTAATTTGCAATTAATCCAAAGTTGAAGGACCAATTTGCAATTAACCCAAAGTTGAGGGACCAAATTGTAATTAAACCAAAGTTGGAGGACTTAATTACAATAACATTAAAGTTAAAGGACTGACTCGCGAATCAAAGTCAGAACCCGAAACGTAAGTAAAAGAGTAACGAAATAAAGAAGTAAAAACACATCTCTCAGTTAACTAAGTAGAAGTAGTTAACAATATTGAGAGTACTAAAGTAAACTATTCAATGCCTTGTAGATTCGTACGAGGAGAACTCGGCAAGGAAAAGCAATCAAGGTAAGGGATTACGTTCCTTTTGTCCTTGCATTCTTGTTCAATTGGAATTCAGAATTTTATTCTCAGAGTATTTATCGTTATGGCTAGATAGCATTTGAATGATCCTGCGATAAGTAAAAACGTTATTTGAAGTTATCCCTATTTGGTGATGTCCCCTTTGGTCACTAAATATCATTGAATTGAGACTTGTTATGCATACCTGTACCTTCGTATGCTTTCCTACTCTAGCCCTAGAAGTGAATACTAGTGGCTTGGAACACGTTTTCAGAAAGGAGGCGTGCCGTCCCTGAAAATGATGATTTATCCTGTAAAGGATATTAGTCTTGAAAGAGACTATCTTAAGTTAAGGGATTGCATGAGTGATCACATGCCTTCTCTCAGGAACTGTCTGATTACAAGGATAGTTCTCGACCCCGAGCATGTATGTGTGGATACCATACACGTTACGACCCGCACGAATTAGCTTGATGAAGCTAAGTGCATTAATTGTACCTTTGGCATTGAGGTTACAATGTACGTATGGAATTGACGGAAACTTTTATAACACCCTTGAATTGTAGAGCCATAATTCTTAAATGAATTTATCAAGTATGATGTTGACTGTGTCGAATCCCCAGTCGACTTTTCTAAATTAAGATCACCCTATCGTCGAAACTTGATCTTGGAAGTGTTTGTTCTGGTCGTCTCTCCTTAGTAACCGGAGAGGCCGCGTATGAACTTACTGAGCATTCGTTCGCTCACCCCTATTCTATAAATTTTCTTTTCAGGATCAAGGTAGGTGGAGGAGGAGAGTAACCACAAGGGAAGCGGTGTTTGAAGACTTTATTTGAAATTAGAACAGTTATTGTTTTAAATTCTTGAGTTGTAAGTACTATTATGGTTGGAATGATTTCCACCAAGACAAGTTTACTTCGTTTTATTGCTTCCGCATTGATGACTGTTTATGATGTAAAGAGGGTTTGATTTATGGACCCCACTTCAATTATGGTTAATTAAGGATTTTAGTGCCATTAAATGCTCATTAAATGTATGGAAAGTTAGGGGTGTTACATATAATTTTAAATATTTAAATAAATTAAACGAAATTATTAATTTGGGATGAAATGGAAGGAGTACATAATGACTTGGGAAAGGAATGGAAATAAAACTTATTAAATGGACAGCTGTACTAGAAATATACTTCTTTCGCGTTGTGTTTGAAGCTTCATCATTTTGATAATGGCATACAAATTATGAAAAGGGATGAGTGTAAGAAGGGTTGTGAGAGAGAAGAAGTTAGTAGGTATGACAAGCGTGGATTACAATTTAAATATGTGAATGTGAGAGGGGAAAGTTAGTGGGTATGACAAGTGAGCCCATAATTTAAGTATGTGAGAGGAACAACTGAGTGTGTATGACAAGTAGGGTTTACATTTTTTTACCATTTTAGGAAATGATGAAGCTTTTAACATGACACCCATTTAAGTAAAATGTGATGTTCAAATGGGACGGAGGGAGTACTTCCCTTGTCTCGTTTATACTGGCTATATTGATCAATATAAGTGATTTTTAGTAAAATATTAATTGTTAATTTAATATGAGATTTCAACCAATAAGTCTCTCATCCAAATGAAAACGATTAACAAAGACAAACATTTTTGAAATTCGCTAAAAAGTCCTTAAATTTTTTGTTGGATTAGATTGCCCAAGCCCACACACGTGCACATGAGGACTGTGACATGGCTCTCAGTATTTTTATTGGTCTGTGACATGGCTCTCAGTGTTTTTATTGGTCTGTGACATGGCTCTCAGTATTTTTATAGGTCTGTGACACAGCTCCCGTGTTTTTATAGATCTTTTATATGACTCAATATTTTTATATGCTGTGACATGGCTCTCAGTGCGGTAGGGCTGTTATACGAACCGAGCTGGCTCGAGCTCGAGTTGAGCTCGAACCGATTGTCAAGCTCGTTTTGTTATCGAGCCGAACATGTTCGACTCGTTTAGCTCGTTAAAAACTCGAGTTCGGCTCGATAAGCTCATTAAAATTGAATTTTTGTTTTCGAACCGCTCGAACTCGGCTCAATAAGTTCGTTAAGAACATATTTTTCTTTAAAAAAACCCTAAGTTCGATCTCAGCTCGTTAAAACTCGAGTTCGATATCGAATCGAGTTGTTCGCGAGCAGCTCTCGAGCTCGATTCGACTCGAGATCGAACAAACAAGTGGGCTCGAGCTCGAGCTCGATAAAAGCTCAAGCTCGATAAGTTTTAAACGAGCTCGACGCCCCAAAACTCGACTCGGCTCGTTTACAGCCCTACAGTGCGGGATTGTTTTATGAGAGGGAAAAAGAGTTTTAAAGTATTTAGAATGATATTTTTGTTTTAAAAAAGCGTTAGGGCAATTGCAAAATTCTTGACTCTTAATAAATAAAAAAGCTTAAGCTAAAAGAGTTCAACGAAATTGTCTCATTAATTAGCGTGTTTAAGGAGTCGGGTTAATTGCTGTTTGCATTGCCATCAATCAAACAAACGCCACCACTCCTTATTTCTCTCCTTGTCCCCAACTTTTGAGCTTTTACCTAACCTTGTCTAGCACATGTTTTTGGCCTCATTTTTTGGAGGAAATAAAATTGAGAAAATATTCGAAATTATTTCTCACATTCAAATATTTGGAGACAAAATTTTACTCCCTCAGCCCCAAAAATAAATATGGGTAGTTTGGGTTGCTTAATGATTTGGCATGTCCACCCAAAATGTACCGATCCACGTTTTTGTTTTACAACAGGGCCCAAAATAGTGGGCTAAGACGGCCCAAAAGCACCTTCAGCCCCAAGCCCCCAATCAACAAAGATCCCCCTGTCTGTAACACAGATTACACGAATCACCAAATAATTTCGTGTCTCGGGAAATGGAAACCTTCAAAAGCATGGAGCTCCTCCAGCCTCCATCTGCGATAATCGGTAAAAAAAAACTTCCTCATCTATTTGCACTAAATTTCACATTTATTTCTCATGTCCCTTTTATTAGACTTATTAGGTTTAACTTTTGCAACTATTTTCGACACAATTCAAGTGAGTAGGAGTACTGTACTACTTACTGTATCATGTGTTGGTGATTTACTAAATCTAAAAAAAAAGACTAGTTTTTGATTCTGTCAAGTTTCATTTATGAATGGTAATGGCAAACCATGTGCATCGCCATAACTACTATGTGGAAAAATGAGTGAACTAGAAGAACTAAGACATGGTCCATTTTCTAGGGCACAGCACAACCACCTTTCTCATTCTCTCTAGGGGCCTCCTAACTTCATTCATTCTACACCAAAAATGATGTACATAATTAATTTTGAGTTGCATCAATTTGTTTTTCTTCTTGTGTGTGTATGGTTTTATTTACGATATAATTGTAAGGATTTGGAACCGTTGCACTGCCAGGCTTTATGGTGTGTTGCAGCGTTTGGCCATGACGGTAAGATTTAGTAGGCCCCACAAAATGGTCATTGGACCCCTCCCTTAGGTTGCAGTGCAACACAAAATCTACTGTGGTATCGGTTTGACATGTCGATTATGAATTTGTGGAGCATTATTTGATGTCACTGCTTAAGGGGATACACACGTGTTCTTGCTTTTTCCATGACTGTAGCATTATTAGATAACTACAGTCTCAAGGGTTGTCTCAAATGATCACAGGATTAGTTCTTGTCGAGTCGAATGAGCTAATAATGAGTTGCGCTTTTCACGGTTCTTCCAAGGGATTGGTTGTGCTAAGTGATTAATCAGATGCTTAAAGTGGATTATGATACTTTATAAATTATAATAAATGGAAAAGTTGCATAAGTAATTTGAGGGAGCTTGAGGCCCCCCAACATAACTGTCATGGGTTGTATCATTCCACTTGAGAGTGTTCATCTCTTGCTTAATCCCTCTGTCGATTATTGAAAAGTTACGTGAATTTCTAATAATAAGCTCATAATAAAGAAATAATCATTTATTAGATTTACAAAATGGAGTATTTACATTCCCGAATTCCATCCTTGATCATTAGTTTTTACGATCATCCAACACACTGTGGGGTTCTGATTGCATCATTAACTTTGCATTAACGGAAACACTTTGGTAAACTTCCCAAAAAATGGAATCTTCGTGATTTCACTCAATGTCTACTGTGTTAGAAATATTATTGTCATCTCTTGTTATGCTAGCTCCGACTATCTATGTTATGTACATTTCTTGGCTCGTTAGTAAGTTGTAACCCTAATGTGAAGCCCGTTTGGTGCTTCAACTCGTGGAAACGTCGTTAGCTTATCGCCCCCAACTTCTTCCCATCTGCATTTCGATTAGAAAGTTAAGAGTTAGCACGCTATTCTTGTATACACAACGTTTTATCCATTCAATTTTATAGTATTCTAAATCAGTTGAGTACCTGTAACTTGTTATAAAGTAGTGGAGGAACGTAGAGATTTCTGCGATTCCTAGTTCCTTTCCAGGACACTGTCTAGTTCCTCCCCCGAAGATGAAAAAGTAGTTTTGGCTTTCCAAGCTTTTATCCTGCAGTTGACAATCGTAAATATATAAGTCAACTGTCTATGTTAATTATAAGCACCAAAAGTGCTGAAAACTATTGATATGATAGTTAAGATTAGGTGTCACGAACCAGCCACCTCCATGGATTAAAGCTTAATGGATCGGGGTATAGGCATGGGTCGTAGTTAATCTCTCTTGTATAAACATAAATTCTCCATCCTTCAGGAACAACAAATCCTGTAAAAACAGAGGAAGAGATAACATCAGGTATATAATATGATGGCTAAACATATTCGAAAACATTAGTTTCATATGCAAGAGACATAAAATATGTCAATTTTAAGACATGGATGTTGCCAACTTGAAGTTATATAGTATAAAAACAAATGTAAAAACTTGTGAAAACTAGGCTTCATCTCCAGTAAAAAATAATGGACAAGATAATAATTCATAAAAACATAAGATGGGCCATTGATCAAATGTACTAGCTGGTATGCCATGTGGATCATGATATGGTAGGGTCCATTATAAAAACACCACTTATAGGACAGCTCCTTGAGCCCCTAAAGACTCTTAAAGCGAAAACAAGATATTATTAATTTTAGGTTTTATTTAATGGCTTAATTTAGCAATATTTTCCTTCTTTGTTCCAAATATGATTTAAAGTAGCAATCTTTCACTTTTATGCAGTACAAAATGTCAAAAATACAAAGTGAATACTTGGACTGGATAAGGAAAGCACTTACCATTGAGTTCCATATCCTTTGTAGTTTTTCTCAAAACTCCATTTACAATTGTTGATAATCGTGAGGTCTCAAATATCACCTGCAGCACACACGTAATGATAAAGTCAGATTCTTTATTCTTGACAATAAATCTGTACGAGATTTCTTACTAACTTGAATTAAATAAAGGTCTATTCTACTTACAGCACGAGTGAAGCGCATTGACTTGAGGTCATCCCAGTTTAGTGGATCCTCGGGCCTTTTTCTCTCTCTGATTGCGAAATGTTCCTTCTATAGAAATTACAATTTAACGTTAGGATTGTGTGACAATTAACTGATAGTATATCATAATCATCTGATTTAGAAATTACTCAATGATGTTTAAATTAACTTACTCTGAGCTCTTCAAGAACGTTTGGATGATCATAAAGATACTTGACTGCCATCATTGAAGTAGTGGAAACAGTCTCGTAACCAGAGTACAAAATTGTGATAATTTGATCAATTATTTCTTCATCTTTTAGTTTATGTCTGTTTTCTTTATCATTCATTAGGAAACCAAGCATGTCGTCGTGCGTTTTGTGGGATGCTCTTCTGTCATTTATAAGCTTCCCCAACATGCTGACAATATTCTTTCTTGCCTGCGAAACACACGGGTTTATAAATACCTGTCTCAATCTTTAATTAAAGTAATACGAGGAAATAGTTAATAGGTCGTAAATACCTGAAAACCACAATGATAACTAGTCCTCGGAAGATTGATAGGCAATGAAATTGTTCCTAATACCAGCTTGAAGAACTCAGGCATAAATGTCTCATATAATGTGCTAGATTCAGTCCCAGCAATTTGTTTAAGCGAAGATAAAAGAGCCATCTGCAAAATATTATCCAACTTATTCAGTGTCAAAACAGAGGAAAATATATTTTTAAATAATATTGTTCTTTCATTTGATAGACAAACCTTATTCGTTTTTTCTTGAATATCAACAACTTTGTTATTCCAATCACTTATGTAGGATCTCATGAAGTCATCAATAGTGGGCAAGAGATGCTCTCTGATCATTGTGGGGCTAACGAGCGAAAGCAATGCACCTCTCATGTTCTTGTGGGCTGAGCCGTGGACAGCTGCAATGTTGCATTTGCCTAAAATGTCGAGCATGGATTGCGGATAGCCAGGTACAAGTCCTTTTGCTTCGTTCATGAGTATATATCTATTGAGCTCTGGATCCATGGATACAATGGTAGGACAACCTAATAGGTGGGATTTAAACACGCTTCCATACCTGTAATAGTAAATATATATACTTAGTAAGAGAGTTATCATGATAAACTACCCATGAAACTAATAGAATTTTTATGCCCTGTTTTTTTTGAACTTCTAGTTACTATACTCTAAAAAATGGCTTTGTTATTGTGCAAATGAATAGTGAGTAAAGAAATGAGAATTTTATCATACAGTAAATAGGGCCATCCTGTTTTAGCAACTTAGAGGCTAAATAACCAAAAAAAAAAAAAAAAAAGTGAAAAATCTGATGATAACACATAAAAATTGAGTTGAAACATATTTGAAGATAAAAAAAAAACAGAACCAGAAGATTTAATCACCTCGCTCTCTGGTTTTTCATGAAGCTGGGGCCTTGTTTTAGGAAGTCAGTAGTCTCGCCGAATAGTGGCCAACCCATAGTGCCAGGAGGCAATCCTTTCCTCCGATAGCGCATCTCGTTCCATCTCAACAAAGCAGTGCTTAAGAGACAGAGCCCCAATATCACACCAAAAATTGCCATGAAAACCGCCATTGATGCTTTCTTCTCTCTCTCTCTCTCTCTCTCTCCCCAGAAGCTTCTGCCAAGCCCACTTCTGAGAGAGAGATATGATACTGATGGGTATTTATGGGCTTCTTAATCAGCTAGAGAGAAATGTGTGTAAATATATAGGCCTGTGGCTGTGAAGACTGCCATTTATGTAATTGTAGAAGATGTACTGTATTTACCAAAAGTAAAGCCTAATAGGGCCAAAACCATGCACCCTACTAGGGGAGGGGGACCTTAGACTTAAACCTCAAGTAATAAAAGCTCACCCAAGAAAGTTTCCACAGTAAATGCCATGCTTTATTGGTTATTTTCTCTATGCATGCAAACTACCTGATCTGAGCAAATTCAACGGTGATACCACGCGGTAACTTTTGGTTACTTATTTCCTTTTTAGGCGTCTCATATTTTTGGTTACTTACTTAAAATGTTCAATTTTCTCTCTCCTCCCCACTTACAACAAGTACCCACTATCTCATTTTCTCTCTCCTCCCCACTCACAACACCTACTATTTTCTTAAATCTCCGCGCATTTTAGTAACTAAAAGTTTGGGACGAAGGGAGTAATTCAATATAAAAGATGTGTAATACCGGCAAATCTGCTGATGCGGTGAATGTTTGTTGATATGATACATTTGTACTGGGTTATGATATAAAGAATGTGGTATCACCATTGCACTCAATATTTTTTCGACCTTAAACAACTATTCAAGATCTTAAGGGCTAACTACTTTCTCTCTCTCTCTCTCTCTCTCTCTACAACGGAACTTCTCTTTATTAATACAATCTGATTACTGGCCCATCAGGATTTTAGTCACGAATGTTTGTTCTTGTGTGTAATATAATATGTATTAGACACATACTATATTCATAGATGACGCTGTAAAGTATTTACAGCCCATTGTTTAATGATTAAGGTTAATAATCTAATGAAGACAGACCAAAGTAGAGAAGAAAACTCAATGCTAAGAAATGTAGGCACATGCACACCACCAAATTGAAATATTTTGGAAGTGAGAAAAAAAAAAAAAAAAGTCCTAAACTCAGTGGTTCACATGTCTATCAACTAGATCTGCCGATGGAATCACAAATTACACTAGAAGACACTCTCCCCTCTTGGATACCATGTGAATAAGAAAGATAGGGAGTTAGACTCAGATTCAAAGCCTTGACTGATTCCTTTGTACTCCCTCCGTCCCAAAATGATCTTCTCATTTGACTATTCAAACTTTTTAAGGATATCCCAAAATGATCTTCTTATTTGACTATTCAAACTTTTTAAGGATATGAACACTTGCTTCACTATCCATGTTTTGTTTATGGACTTTTAAGGCCAAAATGTAGAACCAAGAACTTTTTGGGACAATGAGAAATGGAAAATAGGAAGATCATTTTGGGACGGAGGGAGTAGTAGTTTGGAGTTTGAACATGTGAGATTGTAATTCCTGGAAGGGTATCTTTTTGATATTTGACTTCTGCTCTGTTTTTTTAATCAGGCCATCTCTACTGTGCTAATACTCCATCTGTATCGGAGAAAGATAGTCTCATTTTGACTTTTTATGGTCAACAAAAATAAACTTTAACCAAACATTGGTGTCAATTTAATGATCTGAATGAAATTCTAAAAATTGTTATTGATAAATCACTTAATGATTTATCAATTACAAATTTTAGAATTTCACTAGAATGATTAAATCGTCACCAATGGTTGGTCAAAGTTCATTTTTGTTGACCATAAAAAGTCAAAATGAGACTATCTTTCTGGGACAGAGGGAGTAATATCTAAAGACTTCTTAGGCCACTTGGGCCTTCAAATGGTGATATCTTTTTGCCCAATTATTAATAAAAAGGACTACTTTTTTTGGGACGGAGGATGTATTAATACCAATCAAGTTAGAATGGTTTATATTTGCAATCAAGCAAGATACATAATGTTTCTCATTAATCACATCAATTTGACTTGGAATAATTGCTAATTTTTGGAGCTTTCTATTGATTTGGATGTTTAGGAGCCAAACTACCCTCCCTTTTACTGTTTGCAAATTATGAAGTCTTTGATAATTTGCTTTTCTTCTGGAGAGACGTGGGAAAAAAATGAAACATTTGTCTCATGTATATGCTAAAACGTGCTGCCGACTATCGCTATCACTTCACGTCATCAATACTCCATAAATTGCGGACATTTCCTTAATTAAATTGAATATGGATCTATGTTCTTCTATAACACATCAACTTCTACTGTGCATGGAAAGATTAAACTCTGTATACTATAGAGATGTTTCAAATAGTTTGTATAAACAACTCTTGTAGTACCCTGTTTAGCGTCTGATTAACATTCTCGATTGTCTATTGATGACATAGAATAATCAGCTGAAAAAGCATGATGAAAATACGACAGCTTGCCTGATTCATCCTCTAATATAGTTATGTGAAGACCAATCACATATATGAAAGTTACCTTTTGTTAGTTTCTGCCTGCTAAAAACTAACGTGACATCCAATTTTATGGTTGACCTGTGAAGCGAAAAACTCATAATTCAAGCCTACCCATTCCGAATGAATGGTTTGAAATATAACATAGTGACTTGTGGAATCCAAATCTTTGTATAACTTAAATATCCTCTGCTTCACTTGAGTAAGCTCATTTTATCTTGAATGATACTTGGGTCCTCAAAATGATTGAAGACAGAAAGGTTGAGACTGCTACTGAATAGTTTGGTCAATCTGTCCTTCAATGTATCGTGGATGTCATCAAAATCATATGGTACATCTAACGGAACTGAAGTTGCCAAATATGATCTTTCCCAAACAAAGAAACTGCTTCCACTAATTTGCACGCACGTAGTACATATAATTGTATTGAAATGAACGATAACCATATATTTTATTGGTATGGATGATGCCGTACAGATGAGCGTACATGTCTAATCAGTAGGTAGGAGAGAGATTACAAATACACATAAATGAATGAAACAAAATTATCTTGCAAATAATCTCTCTTATTGTTTTTTTTTTTTTTTTTGACTTTTATTAGACGCTGACTGCTCATCTTGATGTGGCACAATTGATAAGACTGGAAGAAAAGAGCGAATCCAGGGCGATATCTTTTGAAAGGGAATCAACACAAGAACAAAGCAAAACCCCTTTTAGCAATTCTTCAACGAATGGTAGGAGCCCATCACTATTAAATGTTCATTAATCCTCTTGGTGAGTATTACTTATCCAACTGCTGTTTCAATATAGTTTTATAGCTTGATGAAATTGACTCTTATTTATCCGTCTTGAAAGTGCTACGTATAGTATGCCTTGTTTTTATCTGCTTAGTGTCTCTTAATATGATGTTGAGCTACGAAGGTAACTGAGAAGGAAAGACAAAACTCTAGTTAGAGACAAATCAACGTGAAAAATTTATCTCTTCAAGAACCAGCAGAAGTATGCAAACAGGACAATAATTAACAGTTACGTTTATTTATTTGTTACACATAGTCAGAGCTCTTGCAGTTCCACACACACATATATATTAAACTCTCAACTCTATAATAGTGCCGACACAAGAGAATGAATAATGTAATGAAATTAGTTGCTTTTTTGGTGGGGATTTTGTGAGTTATTTCAGTGGGCCGAGTAGAAGAAGATAGAGATGTGTTGATTGCAAGTGTAGCAAATTAGGTGAACTAAAAAAGGTGCACGGAACATACACAAAAGTCATACAACCTCTGTCCCAAAAAGTTAGTCCATCTTTTTTCGTTGTTATTATAAATGAAAACTTTGAACAGTAGTTTAACCTACTTTGAATTATCTTAATAAAAATTTACAACTTGTTATTGATATACCGTTATAAACTATCAATACCAATTTTTAGATACTCATTAAGATAATTCAAAGTAGCCTAAATTATTGCTCAAACAAAATAAAGGGACTAACTTTTTGATACAGAAGGAGTACGTAACAAAGGAAGTGTAGGCTGGAAAAGGTCAGAATATGGATTAATAATGGGAGAGAGTGAGATGGGGAAAGGGAATGTCTACCCACACGCACACATTGAAGAGGCTAATATCCTTTTACTTCATTAAACTATGCGTACTATGTGTGATGTACATTTGAAAGTCCAGAGTTGCACGAGGCCCTCTCTTTTGTACGTTTGTGCTTTTTCTTCCCTGTACATTTTGATAGTACTCCCCCACACCCCCACCCTCCAATTAATTGGTTGGTAGCACCTCTCCTTCTTCCTTCCTTCCTTCCTTCCACCCTCACCATTATTATCTCCCCCATTCCCTTCTTTCTCAATTATTGCAACTATTATATATACCCAGGCTTATGTTACGATATTCATCGGCCTTTTAAAGAATAACTCGTGTTAGTTGTTGCTATCATAACTTTTGAGGTACTTGAAGAAAGAGATGAGCCGAGGGGCTTCTTCTATGGTAGAAATTAGTTGTTTCATAAAGAAATACTAAAGGACTACTTCCTAAATGAATGTCTAAAAAAGTCAAATTTGCTCATGATTAACACCAAATTTGAAGCTTTTTTCGACATTCATTTAGGGACAAAAGTAGTAGTACATCTTAATATAGAATTCAACCCTTATTTTGGGATGAAACAAAACATATGCTAATTTCTCCGCTCTTTCATATGCATATATACGAGATAAGTGTACTCTGTTTCATGTTAGGGTCTACTTGTTTGGCTGTAGATTAAGTGAGGTCGCCTTTTCTGCTAGTTTGAATGTGTTTTTTTTTTTTTTTTTTTTTTTTTTTTAAAAAAAAAAAAACCTTGATAGAAGGGCAAGTTGGAATTGGTTTGTTTTAAGAAGACCCTTTTTAGAATGGTAGCATTTTTCTAGTAAACTTGGACCATAACCTCTTGGGAAGAAGAAGAATTGTGTTGCACATTTTGATATTGAGTCGCATATGTGGAACGATAAGAGCCATATGCTTACACTCTTGAGCCTAAGGCTCTGAAAAGAGCTAGGACAAACCGAATTGAAGTCAGTACCATTTAATTATTTTTGGATTCCATAAGGTCTTTTGTTGTTGTATTAATGTGGTAACACCTAATACGAGAAGTCAATTTAAATTGGATGGTTCCTCAAGCCGACACATTGAATTACAGTAAGGCACCGAGCCATAAAAAGATTTACTCCCTAAATGAATGTCTCAAAAATGTCAAATCTGCTCCTGATCAAAAGTAAATTTCAATTTTTTTGTGACATTCATTTAGGGAAAGGGAAGAGTGAAAATGGGAGAAGTAAGTAGGTGTAGAGTTTTGTTGTTTACTGGAGTAGGAGTAGTTAGTTTCTTAAGGTCTTATCTAACTGTGATGAAAGAGAGAGGGTGGATGGGTAGTCTATATTGATCCATTCTTTTTGAAGTTGACCACACGTGTGCTATGTCTGAATCCTTCCCTCGTGCACCTGTCTTATTCATTACATGTATTATTGATTCCTTCTCGTCTCTTTCCATTTCCCCTTTTTCTCCTTCCCTTATAGAAAAATCTTTGGTAGAAAAAAAAAAAAAGAGAGAGAGAGAAACTATAGGAGCCATATGCTTGCTAGTTTTGACAGCTCTTGATCAAAGCCGTCCATTTCAATAATGTTAGTGGTCCAAATTTACTGAGTAGTATTTTGGATATTTCAAATTCTAACCCAAATCGAAGTATTGTACTTAAATTTCGTAGGCCAAAATATGTTTAGCCCCCTTAAGTTTACACCAAATCCCACTTTGCCACCTCGAACGAAATTTGTCCCAGATTGGTACCCAATGTTAAACTTATCCCACTTTGCCCCCCAGATCTTAACGACTGTTAGAAATTTAACAAAATTGGTCATGTGCATGTCACATGATGGGTATTTAGGTCATTATCAATTTAACTTTTAGAAAGAAAGAAAGGGAAATAAAGAAAGAAAAAGAAAAAGAAAACCCACCTCTACACCCTCCGGCCTCCTGCTTTCCCGTAAATTCGTGACCCTCACCCAAACTCCACAATCCTTCATCATCGCCTCACCAGCAACCCTCCCATGCCATGCCCACCACCACCCCAGCTCCTTCCTTGTCCATATCCACCGCCCCCTCCCACCCCATCTCTGATTTAGATAAAAGGGTATAAGATCAAGATTTTGATCTTAGGCTCCGTTTGTTTCACGGAAAATGACTTCCGGAAAATGTTTTCTCTTGGAAAATGTTTTCCGGAAAATGTGTTCTCTTGTTTGGTAAATCTTAAGAAAATGCTTTCCGAAAAACATTTTCCGATATTTTTCGAGAAGTTTGTGAAAAAATAAATTTAAATATGGGTGGGTTGGGTAGGCAGGGGGTAGAGGAGTTTAAAAAAAAATATAATATGAGTAATTTTTTTTTTATTGTGGGTGGGTGGGTGGGGTAGGGTAGGCAGGGGGCAAGGGAGTCAAAAATAATAATGAGTAAAAAAAAAATTTTTTTTTTTGGGGGGGGGGGGGTGGGTAGGGGTTGGGTGGGTGGGGTGGGTAGGCAGGGGAGTTAATTATTTTTTTTTTTTTGGGGGGGGGGGGTAGGGGGGTTGGGTGGGTGGGTGGGTGGGGTGGGGTAGGCAGGGGCAGGGGAGTTAAAAATAATAATGAGTAAAAAAAAAAATTTTTTTTTTTTTTGGGGGGGGGGGTTAGGCAGGGGGCAGGGGAGTTAAAAATAATAATGAGTAAAAAAAGAATTTTTTTTTTTTTTTTTTTTTTTGGGGGGGGGGGGGGGGTAGGGGGTTGGGTGGGGTAGGCAGGGGCAGGGGAGTTAAAAATAATAATGAGAAAAAAAAAATTGGGGGGGTGAGGGCGTGCTAGGAGTTTTCCGGAAAACAACTTAGGTGAAATCCGGAAGTTGTTTTCCTTAGGAAACAAGCCTAATTTCCATTGACCGGAAAATGTTTTCCGTTGACTTCATTTTCCGTGGTTTTACCAAACACCGGAAAATGGGGAAAACGTTTTCCCCATTTTCCGGTGTTTGGTAAACCACGGAAAACATTTTCCAGAAAACGTTTTCCGAACATTTTCCGTGAAACAAACGGAGCCTTAGATTTTGAAGAAGATCAATCACTCATGTCGTCTCCCACTTCACCAATCCTTTCTTTTGTTTACCTTTGATTTTTGGGTTTAATTTGTTATTTGGTGTTATAATAGAGTTAATTCCTTGTTTTTATTGACTAAATTGAGCATAGTTGAAGTATAAAGATTAAAATTGGTGTTTGATCTTAATAATGGCAGAAAGAGGATGGTGGTGGTTTGGTAGTAGTGGCGGCATGCTGGTGGGAGTGCGGTGGTGGCATGGTGGGGAAGGCTTGAGAGCTTTCTAATGGCTAAATTACATTTAAACCCTCAAGCTTTGGGCTCAAATGGCCTAAATACCCATCATGTGACATGCACATGACCAATTTCGTTAAATTTTTAACAGTCGTTAAGATCTGGGGGGCAAAGTGGGATAATTTTAACATTGGGTACCAATCTGGGACAAATTTCGTTCGAGGTGGCAAAGTGGGATTTGGCGTAAACTTAAGGGGGCTAAACGTATTTTGACCAATTTCATAGTATGAATTAAATGAAGAGGGGGAGGGGGAGGGGAACCTCAAAATTATAGTCAGTGTAGCTAACAGTGGTCACAGTCAACCCTTAGGCCATGGGTGGCGCTACTAGTCTGCAGGATTAATGTCCCCAACCCACCCGTGCATACTCCTTAGCAGTAAATAGACACTGACGTTAAAGAAGGAAAAGGGTGACTTTCAACTGCCACCGGTAACCGTATTAACTGCGCTCCTTCTTTTTCCCTTTGGTCGGTTTGCAATCACTGTCGTCACATTTATTGTCTTTTTGCTCCTAGTAACCCAAAAAATTACTACTAAGACCATCTACAGTGCTATAATCCCTCCCACATTACTAGTACTGTGCACCAATAATATTCTTGGACCCAATTGTTTGTGTTCAATGGGTCAGTGCGTGGTGCTCATACATAACTTTAACTGATGCTAGTGTTGTTACATTATGTGTTTACACACTATGGAGTACCACATTAACATAATTTATTAAGGAATATTTTAAAGCATATCCCATCTGTGAAATTGAGTTCAAAAAATTATGTTTCTCAAGCATTTTCAGAGGTATTTACAAAATACCCCCTCCCTCTGTCCATAATAAATTCCTACTTTTCATTTTAGTGTGTCTCTAAATAAATGTCGCATTACTAAAATTAGGATATGAATTAGGGTGATCTTTCTATACTACTCATGTTAATAGAAATAACCAATGCAATGTCATGTGAAGTACTACTCCACATATATGAATAGATTGAGGCAATCACGAACATTGGAATGTGAAAGAGCGCAAAACTACTCTACGTTCATAAATTGTGGCAATTAAGTAAACATAACAAAAGTTTAAAAATACTATTCATTTGTCAACTGTGATATTCCGGGACGGGGGAATATTTGTTAAGAATAGTAATGAACATTCATCTTGGAGCCGGAAGAAGTTTCATTTTATCTTGCATCTGACTAATATTTCTTCCGCTAGCTAGTATTTCCTCCGTCGTCACGGGAATATTAATTATTTAGTAATTAATCAATAACTATCTTTAGAACATTACTAGGATGTTTAGATTGCAACTAATATTTAATCAAAATTTACTTTGTATTGTATTGAGCATTAAAAGCTAAATTAAACTATCTATCGTTTTTTGGATGAATGGAAGGAGTGGTATTACAAGAGGTTAGTGACAGACAAGTGTAGTGAATCCATTGCTATTCTCTTCTACTATAAACTTTCTACCATAAACTATCTATCTAGAGATAAAAAAAAGGGTAGCCCGGTGCACAAGGCATCCCCGCATAGTGAGGATCCGGGGAAGGGTCCCCACCACAAGGATGAAATGTAAGCAAACCTTACCTTGCATTGCAAGAGGCTGCTTCCAGGACTTGAACCCGTGACCTCCAGGTCACACGGCAACACCTTAACCGGTGTACCAAGGCTCCCCTTCTATCTATCTAGAGATAGATTCAAAAATTATACAAACTCGATTATTTGCCAAATTTATAGTGAGTTGCAAAAAGTATAAATTGCAATGGCAGACTGAAAAGGAAAACAATAATTGAAAATATTTGGGACAGCAGAATCTATGTCAAGGACTCTCGAGGGCTCTTAAGCATATGGAGGGGTTGGAATTAAACATGAAAGTGGGCCGGTTTGGTTCCTGAGTGATGTAATCAAGACACAGGTTCAATGCATGTCAATCTCATAAATGTTTAGTCAAAATTTACTTATATTATTAAAAATCAAATTTAATCAATCTTAAATGAAACGGAGCGACTAATAAATACGACTACAAATTTATACATTCAACTATAATGCTAGTATTAACTAGATAAAGGTCTAAGTTGACACTAATAAAAGCTTTCGCTTTATTATCCCCGCGTAGATGATATCTTTGAATTTTATATGCTATGCTAACTGAAAAAACATTAGAGTAACATCATTCTTAGCATGTCATTACATTAGTTAATGATTGACATATTTTAATATTGAGATTATAAATAGAAGATTATTATGGTTGGACGCTGAGGGTGTGCTTCCAACCAACAAAATGATAAAAGAATCTGCAAGTTTTTTAGATGGCTCCACAGCCAAAGCTGAAAGGCACGAACAGAAACATTTTTAGTCAGTCTCAATTTATATTATAAAGCGTCAAAATTTAATATGGAGTATGAACAGTAAAACGCTTGTTAATCGAACCAATAACTTAAAAGGCTAAATTCTAACCCTAACCGGTAAATTTGATAAAATTATTTGATTAAATGAGTGCACTTGCACCCTTTTTGCTTGCTACACTCAGGTCCACCAATGAAAGCCACTGATCCACCCCCCATGTGTTGAGCAAAGGGTCCCCCCGCCCCCAACCCCAAAGTGCTTGTCTATGTTGTATGGTGTTGTTTCTTTCCAAGTCCCCCTCTGTGTTTGAATTTTTGTCATTTCTTCTACCTCTTGCTGCTAAACCAAATATCCTCAAATAGCCAGGCACCCTGAGGTTGACCCAAACACCATGTGACTGCCTTGACCATACGAGCGCATGCATGTTACTCCCCTCGTGGGCTTAATGTTGTCGTACAATCGTGGACAACAACTTGTACAATAGTACTTGATCTCTCCCCCGAGCGACCCTCACTTTACGCCTCATCGTTTTCACAGTTAGATATTTCCTGTCATGTACTGTATTTTCTTCCCAATATTTTTGTTTGGTACGGTACTGAATTTGAACTGTTTTTGCATTATACTTGTGAAAGAAGAAAATCATCCATTCTGGGCAAGTTTTGGACCCAAATATTCAAAATGATTATTTTGTACAATGTCCCAACTTTAACGATTAAGTTGATGTTATTAAATGTAAGCAAACAGTGTGCAAATGACACGTAAAGATGGTAAGCTAATCAAACGAGTATGTTTGCTTTATGTAATTTCTTTTTTATTTTATCAATGCAATATATTTCCCATTCAAAAGGAAATGAGATTCAAAGCGGACCATCAACATACTACTAAAATACTACATTCTTCACACTTTTTTCGTTGTTACTACAAAATAACTTTAATTAATAATTTTAAGTTGATTCAATTATTCTAATGAAAATCTAAAACTTATTATTTATAGTTAAAATTAAAACTTATTATTGATAATCTTGTTGATACTGTATTACTCCCTCCGGTCCAAAATAACTGTCTT
This sequence comes from Campanula takesimana, assembly GCA_026119855.1. Lineage (NCBI taxonomy): Eukaryota > Viridiplantae > Streptophyta > Magnoliopsida > Asterales > Campanulaceae > Campanula > Campanula takesimana. The sequence goes on along the minus strand of JAOWBW010000640.1, from coordinate 80,940 downwards.
TTTTTGCATTTGCACAACTTTTAAAAAATGTAATAATTATCCTGACTTAGTGACAAAAGTTTCAACTTTACCCTTATTAAGTGTGCAACTTTCTTACATTAATGTCTCACACTAAAATAATTAATAAAAGAGAACAAGTTTTAATGCAAGGATAAGAGAGACATTTAGCTCAAAAGTAACAATTATTTTGGACCAAAATTTTGATCCAAAAATGACAGTTATTTTGGACCGGAGGGAGTAATAAAAAGTTTGAAGTTTAAGTAATATAATTAAATCAATTTAAAATTGCTGCTCAAAGTTCCTTCAATGCGCAACATTGTTTAACTTAAAATTTATTGTGGCTCATACGCTGATTTAAGGATATGGGTATGGATTTTTTTGTTGTAAGATTATCTAAAAAGTTAGCATTTCACCCATTCAGCTCAAATGGGCTAATTTGGAGTAAATTATTTTAATAAGAACACACACATTGAGTTTGAGATTAAAATTGACAGATGAAATTCTCAAGTGTCGGAAAGTTGAACGTCAGCCGCCCAAATCTCACATACACACGCACGCTCGGAAAGGCAGTCGCACGCTCGGGCACAAATATTCTTGAATCGTACTCACCGCAACATGAAACCCATTAATCTTGCAAAGAGCATAACATAATGACAATTATGTATTAGGTTAGGTTAATCATACCGATATCCTAGGAGTATTAAATACTTAAATGACAATTAATTTAAAATTAAAATCAGGATTTTATCAGTATCTTGAGGATTGCTAGCATGTGTTTGATGCCTTCTCACCCAACTAATCACATGCCACTCACCAACTTACTAGTAATACTTATACACTAACTCAACTTTAATTAACCACTTTACTTACTAATTTATTTATTTTAATTTGTTTTATTTTTTACTATTTGGCATTTACATTTAGAGATTGACTTCCATCCCATGCCCTCATTTTCGAGTCTAAATTATCTGTACCACTTTGTGTGCCACTAGTGATCTAATGGCTCACAATTGCTAAGAGTGGTATTATTGTAATATTATGCAAACATGTGAACGGTTAGATTAGAAGTGGTGCATGGAGTGGCACACAAAAGTGGAACAGGATATCTCGACTCCTCATTTTCGGCGCTTCATTGACCATCGTCAATTCAAATTGGATCACGCAAACACAATTGACTCCGCTTTGAGTTGTGAAACTTAGTTTCTTTTTGGAGGAAAAGTTTCTTCAACTTTGATAAGAACGACTTTGGCTTTCTCCTTTCACATGAAAAGAAATAAATTTTATCACCAAATTCACCACCATATTCAACTTATCTTACTGTTAAGTAGAACTTTGAACTATGCACATGTGCTTTTTAGGTGGCTTACTATGTTATTTCAAAAAAAAAATGGGTTTTTTTTATTTATATTAATTTATAATACATGGCTACAACTGCGCCTATAAATATGCGCAGTTGTAAATTTTTTTATACATTTCTTTATTCAATGAGACTCACTTGTCATACTCATAACAACTTTCCACTTCTATTTCTTACCCACTTTCTCTCTTTTACATCACTTTTCATACTTACAATAACTACCAACTACTATTCACTCCATAATATTCATGCAAACCCAAATATGAATGTTTGCAACTGTATGATATATGAAGAAGAAAACTTTATATAGGAGTAAGTGATAGAGGGATGATTTATGGATATGGATGTATTAAGTGAGGAATAATACTAGGGGCACAAAAAAAATCACAAAATCCTAGGTGTCATGATTTTATTGGTGTTTTTAATTAAAGTGTGGCGGATTCATTATCGATGCAACCAATAAAATATCGCCACCTCATTTTGTGAGCCAGATTTTGTCACCTTATTTTGTTGACTTAGCATTGCTCGTAAGTGAGAGAGAAGTCAAACAATTAAAGAATGAAGATGATGTCCTACATTGATGGGTCGATTCGCTTTGGATAAATTGGACATGTCACTACTCACCACCACTAATAACAATTATAGCTACCCACATTGTACAACTAGTAAAGCACATAGACAAACCTTACTATTTTATTTTATATATTTCTCCCCCTTTTTTGCTATTTCAAACCACTATTCTTTGTAGCCCATTGTACCCACAAATTAATAATGCAACTACAATTTAATAAAGCACATAGACATGTTGTACCTTGGACACATTGTTGGTTCAATTGTATATATTCATTCAAAATTGGTTCAATTGTATATATATTCATTCAAAATTGGTTCAATTGTGTCCATTTATTAGTTACGTTTTTTTTTTTTTTTTTTTTTTTTTTTTTGGGGGGGGGGGGGGGGGTGGTGTGGGGTCCGCTGAAATCTTTGAGACATGAATAGAAGCCTACACGGGTAAACAAACATTTCATTAATTCATGTTTGCTAAAAAAAAAAAAAACATTTCATTAATTCATTACTTGCGACGTAAAATTATATTCCACATGTTCCCAAATAAATGTCTAAAAAGTATTTTATGATCTTGACTAGAGCATATTTAATTTTTTAAGACATTAATTTGAGTTTGAGACGGAAGTAAATACTACAAAACTTGGATAAAAATATGGTCTTCATTTATTGATTGAGATGAATCAATTTCAAGAACATGAAAATAGAAAGTTGCATTTGTATTGTCTCATTCAATCTCTCATGTTGAAAGAAATTTCAAGATTGCCATGTTCCTTCCTTTCAAAATATTTTTGGAACACTATCCTTTTATAACCTATAAAGACCTCACTTCCTCCACGCAGCTGATTTTCTCAGGCACTACATCTAGCTCCGGACTGAAAAACAAAATAGTAAAAGAAAAATTAATAGTAATTCAGAGTCATAAATATAAATAGTGGGGTTGGTTGAATATAAATATATTAAAACATTTCCTTTTTTGGTAGTCTCACTTGTGGTGGGACGGACCGAAAAGGAAATTAGTCTCACTTGTTGGTGGGACGGAGGGAGTATATAAAAAAATATAAGATTAATTATCATTTTAAATCGGGCAATTTGCAATTTGGTTCCTGACATTTACAAACTTTTGCAATGTTGCTCCCAACAGTTTTTTTCTCCAATTGGTTCCCAACATTTACATTTTTTTGCAATGTGGCTATAAAAGTAAATGGGCGTTAGTTTTCTAACAGATTTTATGTCATGTGACTAGCACATGACGTTTTAAGATATTCTTAAAGCTACACATATCCGATTAATATGATTCTTCTTTTAAATTGAAGCTAATATTTAAATCTACAACATATATTTTTTTAAAAAAATTTATTGGGTAGTTGGATTATTTTTACATTTAATCTTAATTTTAAATATTAAAAAAAAAAAAAAACACGTAAAATATAATCTATAAGATATTAGCCCAAATATGTTTTATATGAAGTAAATTCTATATGTAGATTATCAGTTCTTAAAAATATTTGATAGAAGGAAAAGGGAGAAGAAGAGGACGATGAATCGAGGGAAGAGTGCATGTGGAATGGGTGTTGCGGGAAAGTGGCAGAGGGGTGGAAAAATAAACTTTAGGAAAGATACATATAGAAATTACTTCATATGAAACATACTTGGGCTAATATCTTTTTTAGCTTATATTTCACGTGTTTTTTATTTTTTTAATATTTAAAATGGATATATCTCTATTCATTGGGCTGTGTTGGATTCCTTGACTGGATTCAGATTGGACTTTATAAATCTAAAATGGGCTTTTCTTGCTTAACAAGTATTCTTTCAAAGATAATGGGCTGTAAATTTGACAATCTTAGATGAAAAAAAAAGTGGTGGGCTATTGGGCTAAAAAATCATATGGGCTCTTTCAAAACAAAATTACTCTCACCTAACAATTAGTTAGTCTGCTATATTTTCAATAGAATAATACTAGGGGCACAAAAAAGTCACAAAATCTTGCTCACAAAATCCTAAGTGTAATGATTTTATTGGTGTTTTAAATTAGAGTGTGGCGGGTCCATTATCGATGTAACCAATAAAATATCGCCACTTCATGTTGTGAGCAAGATTTTGTGAGCTTATTTTGTGCCCCTAGTATTGCTCTTTTCAATATTGAAGCAAAAAAAAAAGAAGGTTTCTTCTGAAATCTGATTTGTAAGTGACTTACCACACAACCATGTACGTCGTTGCAGCCACAAAGAAGCTCACCATTTAGTGTGTCCATTGCCCCGAAAGCTCCTCCGCCCTCACTCCTCTACATCAACTCAAGAGTCAATCAAACGAAACGATGAATATTGATCGTTGATCGTGAAATGCCAAGATGAGAAAAAGATACTCCATCCGTACCAAAATATTGTCTCCACTTTTTTTTGCCGTTATCATAAATGAATTTTTAGTAGGTTAGTTTAATTATCATAATATAATCTAAAACTGTATAATGATAGGAATGGTGATGGTTGTCAGTAAAAAGTTTTAAAATTTCATTAGGATAATTGCATTAACCTAATATTATTATTGCTCAAACTTGATAACAGCGAAAATGTAGGAACAACATTTTGGGAGGGACGGAAGGAGTACTACCTTACCTTGTAAAAGTCAACAGCAAGAAAGTTAGCCCATCGATTTCCCGATGCACCATAACAAGTTTGCACCATGTCCTTTAGATCCCCTGAATTCTGTCCACACGCTAATAGCTTTACCGGAACTGATCTAAAGAAATTTACCAGCACCAAAGATTTACTCTTGTCGTCCAATGCCGATGACTCCTCCCTTTTAGGACAACTCCCCTCCTTCATTCCCCCATCCCCATCTGCAATCAAAAAAATCCAAATAATAAGAATGCTTTGTTTCTTTAAAAAAAAAAAAAAAAAACTTTTTTCCGGTTTATGATTGGAAATGTATTCTTACACTGATTCTCTACCATGTAATTCCACTGATAAGCGATTCCTTCGGTTTGCTCCTTTGATCTTACAGAAGTGAAGACGACTAGCCTTTGGTTTTTGCTAACCATGTCACTTACGAGTGGCCAATCTTGACCATTATTAGGCATACGCGATAATGGGAACCAGTATTTCATCAACCCTGCATTCTTGAAGACATTGGTCAACCCATTAGGGGATTGAACATAGTCTTCAAGTATCAGTGTCACGATTTCTGTTGGATTTGCAGATAAGAAAGTTTGAATTTCTCTCATTGTGTCAATAGCCGGCTCCTACTATGTATCAAACACACATTTAGAGGGATTTCATCAGAAAAATATTTAACGGTTACAATCATTTAACGAAAAAAGAATCAAGTTGAATTGAAAATATAAACTTACAAAGGCGGTATAATCGTGGCATTTACCACGAAAGGAATGGCACAACCATACATCGTCGTCAAAATCATAGGTGTCAAGCATCAAGGCTCGGACCCCATTCTACATACAAAATAAGGAGTAGAAATGAAATTTTTTATGTCGCGTAGAAATGTTTTTAAGGAGAAATTAAGAATAGGTACGGGGAAGTGTGAATGTTGAAAGAATGCACGTACATTGAGCTGCTGAGTGACGGTATCTTCTTGATTTGTGAGTGTAATTCTGGGAACTCCGGTACGAGATGGCTCTCCGTCGATTGCGAAGGAATTGTGGGTTGTCAAAAATGCATACTTGTTGAATGGAAGAGTGTTATTCTGTTTTTTTTTTTTTTTTTTTCAGGAAAATAATATAGGTCAATATATATGATGTGATCATGTCAAAAAGGCCAGTGTAGATTTATACTGAAGTGTAAGTTGCATGCAACCATATGGTAGTACTTCTTAAAATGAGTGTCAAATTTCGATGATACATCTATTCATTTACATTTTAGTGGGTCCTCCCGTTTATATCAAATTAATCTTAATTTTTCAAGAAGACGTATTTAATTGTAGACCGTTAGATGGACGTTAGATGGACACGTTACCAATATGACCAGTTCCATTTTCCTAACAGTAGGCAATTGAAAACCACATAGTATTCATTACATTACCAGACAAAAATCATAAATTATGACATGGGATGGGGTGGCAATTTAGGTGACATTTTGTTATGAGTCATAACGCATGCTACCAAACGGGTGCTTGACCTGGCTAACAAGCAACTCTTATTCAATCTCAATGTCATAATCATTAAATAATCGCGCGACACAAACCATTAATAGCATAAAACGAAGGAAATGCTATCAGATGAATTGTCGAGTGAAATTGCGCAGATTCAAATAGAAGAGTAATTTTGCAGATTTAATGGCAAAGATGGGAGGAAAAGAAAAGCATAATTTTCAAGCATCCACTCTTAGCAATGGTTTTTCAATACTACATCGTCTAAGAATATCAAAATTTGACATTTATTTTGAGACGCGGGGATTAATATTAATACTTGGAAAGGAATCACTAAAAATATTCGGATTAGATAGATAGGTGATAAAAACAGAGGAGGGAGAGAGAAAGAGAGACTGACGACGAGATTGAAGGGATTAGTAGCGGTTGAACGAACACATTTGGAGCCTGAGAATCCTTTAGCACATGAAAAGCAATAAAGCCCATTTGAACAATCTCCTTCTGTTGAACAATCATCCAGAAACTGCATGTACATAATTCAGACAGACCAATTTCAATTAATCTGAAAAATAAAATCGATAATTAAGAGAAAAAGAGAAAGATATATATGTATATATATATATATATATAGAGAGAGAGAGAGAGACCTTGCACGCGCCATTTGAACAAGCGGAGGAAACTGATTTACAGAAAAACAGAACAAGAAGGAGAAGCAGAAACGAGTTTCCCAGCAAACCCATATAGCCTGGACTGGACTTGGAGCAGGACAGGCTATATATGTAAGATAATGTAGAAGATTTTTATGGCTATGGAAATGGAGATTTAGTAGTAGAGAGAATTAAATGGAGGAGAGGAGAGACAATGAAAAGTTGATAAAACTGATGAGATGTTATTAATGCATTTTTCTTTTCTTTTCTTTTCTTTTCTTTTCTTTATTGCAACAATATGGAGTTTGTTCATCTTTCTAACCATACTAAGATATAATGTGTTTTAAGTGTTTTGTAGATTACAAATTACACTGCCATTATTTTCATATTGTTTTGAAGCCAAAACTATTTACTTTTATTTGATTCAAATTATTTAAGTAATGTGATATACATAGTATATAGATATGTGTGTGTGAGTGAGCAGTCTTCTAGTTTTCTGAAAAAAATAGTTTTTCGAATATTTATTTTTTATTTCATATCAACAAGTTTTTATAACAGTAAATGATTTTTAACTTAAATGAGTTGTTGTAACTAGTAAATGGTGACGCGGAGTTACATCATCGCGAGCGAGCCTCTTTTGGGCTCACATGTTTTTAATCACCGTAGGGCTATTTTTAGGCTTGCACGTATGTAAATGGTTTAACTCAAATACCATGATAAATATGGAGTTTCACCTCAAAACCAATTAGATAAAAAAAAAATGGCCATAAATTTTTACATTATCAAAATTTGACTAAATGTGAAGTAATGCTCTAATAATATTGGATCAAAAAATAGAAGTAGTTATTATAGGAAAATTTCTCTTTTGTTGGTTGCTAGTGGTTGAGAAGACTAATTAAACTATAGTCACAACTGACAATAGAAAAGAGACGACTAAAGAATACAATATGGTTCGAGCAATGCTAATGCTAGGGACACAAAATAAAGTCACAAAATCTTGCTCACAAAATGAGGTGGCGATATTTTATTGGTTGCATCGATAATGGACCTGCCACACTCTAATTAAAAACACCAATAAAATCACTACACTTAGGATTTTGTGAGCAAGTTTTTGTGATTTTTTTGCGCCCCTAGTACTATTCATATGCTTTAGCCTTAGTTGATCTTTAGATTTTTGCCATCTATTCTAATTCAATTAATTAGTCCGTCCATACTTTTTTTTTTAATTTAGGTGACGATTGTTGTCACTTTTATTTTATTTTTTTTGAAAGAAAAAAAAGAGAGTAAATTTTATTTACATGAACCATACTGTATAAGTAGTCAATTTATATATACTCAACCGTCAATAAAATTGTCCAATTTAATTTGAAATTCTTTACAAAATTAAAATTGGCCAAACATTTAGATTCATCCATCGTAAAATAAATTACTTTTTCACTTTTGATTAAAAATTAATATTTGATATTTACTTTTGGAAGTGGATAGTAACAAATCATAAAATCTTCTAAAATTTTCATTACTGATTAATAATTTGCTTAATATTCTTATAATCACTAGAAATATACTTGATTCTAAAAAAAGATCAATTAATGTGTGTAATATATCACTCCTTCATTTAAATAAATGAATGTTTAAATTTCATTTATGGGGCAATTTGAAAATCTCTACTTTTTTGCAGTAAAATAGTAAAGATTCATAAATATTTTTGTACCCACTTTTCAATCATTTAGTTTTGAAAAAATAAAGAGACTAGTAAAAAAAAAATGGTAAAATGACACTTAAAGACAAAGTTATTTTCAAAAAGACAAATTCTTAGGTACATCCGGAATACCATGTGCGAGGGGCATTGCCCATGGACCAGCCCGACCAGCCCAACCGACCCGCCCCGCCCGCCAGCCCTTCTTCCACTCCTAGCGCGACACGTGTCAATTTTTTTAAAAAAAAAACTCCAATAACTTTAAAATGCTATATCTTGAGATTTATAACTCAGAAAAATAAAATAAAAATACCGTTGTGTTCGTCTCGTCGAGACGAAGAAAACTACATAGGTCATGATATGGTTTGATTTTTTTTTAAAAAAAAATACTTTTTAGGACACAAAAAAAATTGATCTGCTTGTCAGCTCAAATGTAACACTCTGTTCTGATAAAAGTAACACTTTCATCTTCAAAAAGTAACACTTTTCTACTGTTAAATATAACAGCATTTTTTATATAAAAAAAAAATGGGTTTGCATTTCAATTGTTACTTTCTCAATAAAAAATTGTTACATTTCATATATAATGTTACATTTAAGAATGTAAAATGTTACAATTCAGAAAAAAAAATGTTACATTTATTTTTTATAAAATGTAACATTAGTTTAGTTGTCAATCATATGTTAATGTTGGGGGAAAAAAGTGTTACATTTGAAAAAAAGTGTTACATTTGAAAAAAATAGTGTTACATTCATTTATAAAAAGTGTGACATTAGTTTAGTTGTCAATATTTATGTTATTTTTAATGTATTGCACCAAAATAGTGGTACATTTTGGAACAAAAAGTGTTACATTTGAAAAGGAAAAAGTGTTACATTTTGTTATAATAAGTGTTACTTTTGTTGGGAGGAAAAAGTGTTACATTTTAGGGGTACATAAGTCTTTTTTATTTCTTAATTACATTTTTTAATACATGTGAAATATTTAAAACGACATATATTTTGAAACAGAAGAAGAAGAATGAGTACGAAATTTTGCATTTTATCATGCCTTTCATATACTCCCTCCGTCTCAAAATAGATGTCGTTTCAACCTCTTTACACATATTAAGAAATATAATTAATGTATGTGAAAAAGTCTTATATACCCCTAAAGTAATGCAATTACCTAAGCAATTAAATAACTGTTTAAGAGATAGTCCATTATCATTAATAAGTGTAGAGTTGGTATACAACAACAAAATAGCCTTGAAAATAGTAAAACGACATGTATTTTGAGACAAAAATTAACTCTCAAAACGACATTTATTTTGAGACGGAGGGAGTAGTCTATAAGGTCCCCTAGCTAGCTACTAAATATTACCCCCCAGTCCCACAAAGTAAATGCTCAATAGAACAAATTTACTTGCATGCTCAATGATGAATGAGTGCCCCCATCCTTTTTGACCAACTTGATAACTGCATAATAATCAAGTACTCTTTTTGTATCGATATAAATGTATAAAATATTTCTAAATTTACTTATAATTAAAAAATAATTTTAAATAATTTTTAACATTTATTTTGTGACGAAGAGATTGTATATTTTGTATACAGGAGAGTTGCTCTTTCAAAAAATACCTTCATTTTGATATAATTTATTTTTTGAAAATAGATATTGTATGGACCCGGAACCGCTCCACCCCTCCACCCAACGCCTTCGATCAAGACCACATAGGCGAGCGGTTTGGGTGTGCGGCTAAGATGATTTCAATTTTTTGTGGGTCCCACCGAATTCGGACATATCTCAACCGTTGGGTAGAGCTAAAATGAGGTGACTCCAATCTCCACCATTGTATTCATTTAGGGACGGGGGAGAGCAGTAATTCCATTTCGTCTTATTTTGAATTTTAAGAAGGAAAGTGGAACTTTCTTTAAGACTGGGTAAGCATAAGAAATCAATAGGTATTGAACATATTGTTGGGTATCAACACAAGTCTCACATCGGCAATTGAAAGAAGAATTGTCTAATATATATAGGTGTCCACCCACTCCATTAGTATGAGGCCTTTTGAAAGATGACCCAAAAACAAATCCGCGGTCCCAACAACTAGTATCAGAGCTCAGGTGATCGGGAGGCGTGTCTCGCATATGGTATTAGCGGCAGTACAAGTTTCGCTGTTTGTTGGGGTGTCAAGTGTCAACCCAAGTCCCACATTGGTAATTGAATGAAGAATTGTCTAGTATATAAAGGTGTGTCCACACACTCCATTATTATTCCTAGTGTGGAGTGGTGGGGTGATCGCGGTTCCAACACATATAATTAATAATCTCATAGTTTTAATAAAATTGTTTTATTTGCTAGATAACTTTCAAATACAGAATGTTATATTGTCCCTAACTTTGTCAATTCTGAGTTGTTGACTCATTCTGGGATGGAGGGAGTACGTACGAAAAAAACAATTAAAAGTAAAAGTTGCAAATTGGAGGTGAATACACAAACCATTACATATAAGCAGCAAACAGGTGTGTTGAATTAAAGTATAGCGCACCTGGTCTCAAACAAATTGCTCCGGAAAACTGCCCAGGCATACAAAATCTTCAATTATCATACTGGGAAGGCTGTCAGACACATGCAAAGAAGAACGAAGATGACAGCAGTGTAATTATGAACGCGAGTAGAGAATTTTTTAGTTGAGAGATTGCTTTTGACGAATATGGAGAGGCAGCAGGAGCTAGAGCTGGAGCGTTTGCAATTGACAAATATGTATAGGCATCAGGTGGCGTATATGGATACGAATCAGGTGGTGGCATGATGCAGTTATCACCATTGAAATAAAATCTATCGGGGAAAGCCCAAGAACCCTTGTCGAAAGTCAAAGTGGACTTGTCTTTCCGGAAGAGCATCTCTGCCTCAACATTCCCTAGTGGTCCAGCTTGCAATAGAAGATCGTTGTAGGATTTAACACCCCATAGCAAGGCTGAATCATCTGTTGACAAGTAGTAGGTTTAAAAAAATGGTTAGAGAAAGGATTTATATACTGATCTTTTTCACCGCTTGTTTCATAACGAGATCCAAGGCTTTTCTTGTATTGAAGTAGGGAATGAATTGGAGTACTTACTTATATCTCCAAAAGGAGTTAAAAGCTTGTAGTTAAAGCCGGATATGTGGGTATGATTGTTGAAATTGGGGTGTTGCACAAATAAGTTCCACTGACTATAGTTCACCCTATAATTCAAGTTTGTGATTGTGATCTTCGCTCGCCAATATTCCTTGTCGTTGAGCTTCACGTGCCAATGAATATTGATTGGGCACATATGACTCGTGCATTGAACCAGAGGTTGAAAGCTGTTATTACAGGAGCGTTCACAACTGAAGCCAGAGAAGTCGAGTTTGGACTGTGAATTAAGAATAAAGTGTTAGAAAAAAAGTCTATAGTTTTTCAAGGAAGAGGCTGGGGAATTGAAGACAGTTAAAAAAAAACGTACTTCACACAACTTCCAGAGTGAGTAGCATTATTTTGGCACCCACAGCTGCATGTCGGGCATGGTACAATGGTGTCATTGTAGAATGATGACAGGGAAACACAGCAAGTAGGAGTTTTCTGAGCCAGGAACTGAGAGTATGAGCATATCGCATTCCACGTCACTGGTAAAAGAGAAATTTGAGATTAAATTTAAATTTATTATCCTCTCGAGTTTATGTGAAAGAAATTTAAATCGAAACATGATGTATAATAAGATAGGAACTGCTAAAATGGAAATGTAGACTGTTATCTAGACCGGTTTTTTACCGAAACATGAGAAATACTCCCTCCATTCCTGAAAGATAGTCCCATTTGATATTCAACGGTCAAAACAAGCGAACTTTGACCAAACATTAAAGTCAATCTAATCATCCCAGTGAAGATCTATAAAAATTGTCATTAATAAATCACTTAAAAATTTATCGATAACAATTTTTAGAGTTTCCTTAGAATGATTATATTGACATTAATGTTTGGTCAAAGTTCGCTTGTACTGACTATCAAAAACGATTATCTTCTTAAACAGAGATACTGTACGATTTATGTCAAGTATACTTACTCATAGCTTGTGTCACTCTTCGTCCATCTGAAGTTATAAACTTAGTAGGTCTAACGACTTTGGCACGTCCACAAGTATATCCAGGTCCGGGTGTTTTCAAGGTGAAGATTCTGGGTAGTCTAACCGTCCTGTTAGTGGTTCCAGCTGAACCAACTGTGAGCTGGAAAGAGCTCGCATAGTTGTTTGGATCTTGCACCCACGAGCTAAGTACTCCTCCCTTGCAGCAGTTTGCAATTTGCTGATTGTAAGGGGCACCGGGTAACAAGTCCACAACAGTTGGATTTTTCATGCAAGAATGAGGAATTTCATTCTTGTATTGTGAGCAATTTCCTTGCTCTGTGGTTTGAGCTCCCACCATGCTCCATATCACCTCTTTTTTCGTCCATGTCCAGCCCAATGTCCAGCCCGGAGGTTGAATGTGGCGAAATTGCTGGAAGTTGTACATTGTAACAAGAGCCTGCAGATTCGCATATTGCAGACAATCACTTAAAAAAGAAAAGACTTGGGGATAAAAAGTTCTTTCTCGGTAAGTGTATTATAAGAAGATTAGTTACCTAAAACTTACAACATAGCCATCGGGAGTCCAAGTAATGATATCCCATTTAATCGTGATATTTCCATTTGGATCAAGTGGATCATAGGCATCTGTAACAAAAGCAGTACTTAGGTTAGCACTCGTGATAAATGGCAACTCACACCGATAAAAAGGAAAATTTGAACCCTCAAAACTCAGATTCAAGAAAGAGAAGAAAACTGATGCAGGTTATTTATTGTATTCTTTGCCAATTTCGTGAAGAAAGAACATGCGATGGGCTGAATTAGCACCTAAATACAGCTAAACTGAAATCAGTGCTATTTTCTCATCATTATTAAGAAACTATAGTTATAATTTTTACAGGGTAGTTTTAAAAATCAATAGGCAAAACTCATAATTTAGTAACTTTTGGTTGATTTCAAATGTGTTTACGGAGCAAAAGGAATCCCTAACAATTTTTAAATGTCATCATTCTGTCAACAATTTCATTAAAGAATGTCAACAATTTGAAATGTCATCATTCTTTGTTTACAAAGTGGATCTTTCACCCAAATTCTAGGGTTGTTTAGCTTCCTAGAAAAACATTTAGCATAGCAATTTACAGATAGTAATACAAACATTAATCAGCACTCCCAAGGTAAGGTAGGCAACATTTTTGAAATTGAGAATCGAGATAAAACTATCCCCACGAAAACAAATAGATAAAGGAAATGTGCAAACCTGTGCGAGTGAAGCTTTGGGAGGTAAACAAGATGAGGAAAAGAATGGCGGAAGTGGTGAGAGATCTGGAGCAAGACTCCATTACTTGATGCAGAAGAAATTTACTTGACCCCAAACTGTAGTGTAGATCAGCTTCAGTTCAGCATACTTAAATACTCCCTCTGTCTCAAAATAGATGTCGTTTTAAAGTGTTTCACACATATTAAGAAATGTCATTAATGCATGTGAAGAAGTCCCAAATACCCCTAAAGTTATTCAACTACATAGATAATTAAAAGATTAGGTAAGAGATAATTCACTATCATTATTAAGGATATAATTGGTATAGAGCAATAAAAAGCTTTGATAATAGTGAAACGACAAGTATTTTGAGACAAAATTTAACTGCCAAAACGACATATATTTTGAGACGGAAAGAGTAATTAATTCTGCTTCAATTCTAACGTGAAAAAAGTTGACTTATTGGGCCTCTATTTCCGGGAAGAGGCAAAAACGAGTTTGACATTCGACTAGGTAGTGGCTGGCGGGAATTGAAGGTATTTTATTTGACAAATTCTTCCGTCTCACTCACCATGTGCGGCAAGTTGTTTTGTTCCTCTGCTTCTCGCAACCGCCTGCTCCGTTACACCCGACCGCCAGATCTAGCCCTCCCTCTTCCCAGATCGCGACACGTGTCTTCCTTAAAAAAACAAAAAAAACAACAACTTTAAAATGCTATATTTTGAGATTTATAAGTCAGATTTTTTTAAAAAAAAAAATATTGTTGTGTTCGTCTCGATGAGATGAATAAAACTACATAGGTCATGATATGGTTTGATTTTTTTAAAAAAAAAAAAAACATATTTTTTTACACACAAAAAGTTTGAGCTGCTCATCAGCTAAGATGTAACACTCTGTTCTGATAAAAAGTAACAGTTTCATCTTCAAAAAGTAACACATTTCACAGTCAAATGTAACAGCAATTTTACAAGAAAATTTAAATTGTTTAATAGTTTTTGTGGGTAGAAAAAGTAATATTTTGAAGTGTAACAAAGTGAATATATAATTATAATTTTTCATATAGATGAATGTAATATTTTTATTTAGTAAATGTTACTTTTCTTCTTTACAAAAAGAGTAAAAATTGGTATATATAATCGAGTTGCATTTCAATTGTTACTTTCTCAAAAAAAATTGTTACATTTAAGATATAATGTTACATTTAAGAATATAAACTGTTACAATTGAGATAAAAAATGTTACATTCATTTTTTATAAAATGTAACATTAGTTTAGTTTGTTAATCTTATGTTAATTTTTTTTTTAAAAAAAAGTGTTACATTTAAAAACAGAGTGTTACATTCCTTTATAAAAAGTGTGACATTGGTTTAGTTGTCAATCTTTATTTTATCTTTAATCTATTGCAGCAAAATTGTGGTACATTTTGGAAAAAAATGTTACATTTGAAAAACAAAAGTGTTACATTCTTTTATAAAAAGGTAACATTGGTTTAGTTGTCAATCTTTATGTTATCTTTAATCTATTGCCAGCAAAATTGTGGTACATTTTGAAGAAAAAAAAAAGTGTTACATTTGAAAAGAAAAAAGTGTTACATTTCGTTGAAATAAGTGTTACTTTTGTTGGAGGAAAAAAAGTTAGGGGTGCAAAAAAAAATATCAGCAGAAGAAAAAAAAAAGAAGAGGGAGGTCGGCTCCGTGCACCGTCGCACCATGCGGCGGCCGCACAGGAGACCCCCTCATTTTATTTTTGTGGAACAAGTAAACTTTTAACCTAATAAAATACTCCCTCTGTCCTGAAAATTAGTCTCATTTTGAATTTTTATGGTCAAAATAAATGATCTTTGACCATACATTTGTGTCAATCTAATGATTACAATGAAATTTTAACCTAATAAAATACTCCCTCTGTCCCGGAAAATTAGTATCGTTTTTTTTTTTTAGTTTTTATATTATTATTTTTTGACTGTTTTTTCGTTATCCAAAAGTAATACTTAGTACAACTAAATGTAACAATTGTGTTACTTATAAAATAACATTGTTTATAAGTAAATGTAACACCAGTTTTACAAAAAAAAAAATAGCTCATTTTACTCATCTTTCAACTGTAACAGTAATACTAACTATAAATACGTGTAACACTAACAATAACTAAATGTAATTATCGTTATACTGAAATGTAAAAGTGTTTTTCCAAAATATTTTTATTTTTTAGTATTTTGATTTGATTTTATTTTTTAAAAGAAAGTAACAGTTTGAAAAATAACAACTTATATAACATGAATGTAATTATTTGTACAAGTAAATGTAACACTTTAATAGATGAAATTGTAACGGATTTCTATAGATAATGTAATACTTTTACATGTATCATGATAAATTGAACTCATTGTAACTTATTATTTGAAAACAAATAGATATACTATTATACAAGTAAACGTAACTGTTTTACAATGTTATTATACAAGTAAAATGTAACATTCGTTTATAAAAATTGTTACTTTTTTATTTTTACAATGTTACTAACACAAGTGTTTTTAATTCTAAAGTGTAAATAGTTGAATTATTACTTTTCTATACATATGTGTTACAATTATGTATAAACACTGTTACATATAAGTAACACGTTCGTTACATTTTAGTTGTAATAAATATTACTTTTTGCAAACGAAGAAAAAATAAATAATAAAAAAAAACGATGTTACTTTTCTGTATATATGTATTAATTTTATGTATACAAAATGTTACATATAATTAACACGTTTGTTACATTTAGTTAAGTAACTATTACTTTTGACAAACCGGAAAAAAAATTGCCTGTAGGTCATGGGTAAAAAATGACCTGTCTTTATTATAAAACGGGTCATGGTATTCACATACAAGTTTTTTAATTAGAAATAACAGGATTTTTCGCGTTTCATTCAGTAAGAAAAATAGGGATTTACATAGGTGTCTCCCATAAAAGTTAAA
Source organism: Campanula takesimana (assembly GCA_026119855.1). Taxonomy (NCBI): domain Eukaryota; kingdom Viridiplantae; phylum Streptophyta; class Magnoliopsida; order Asterales; family Campanulaceae; genus Campanula; species Campanula takesimana. Next base: position 64,286 of record JAOWBW010000640.1, on the reverse strand, counting down.
ACCGTGTTATTGGGACTGGGACAAACGGCTATTGTTATTGTTACAAGCTGCCAATTTTTCAAACAAAAAAAAAAAAAATCCCCTTAGTTATAATTATAAACAAAGGTGATTACCTTAAAAATGTCAGGCGTTAGTTCTACAAACTGTCAATTTTAATGTGTTAAGAGACAAACGGTTAATGTTACAAATTGCCAATTTTATCATGATTTTTCCTTTAATTTCTTAAATAATAAAAAAAAATGCGAGTACCTTAAAAATGTTGGTGTTAGTTTTACATACTGCCAAGTTTAATAGTATTACAAATTGTGTGTTTTTAAAAAGAAAAATTTACTTAGATTTTTTATGAAGTTTTCAAACTGAAATTCATAACCAATGCACGACAAATACTCCCTCCGTCTTAAATTTATAGTCTCATTTAACTTTTCAAATATTTTAAGTTCCAAATTAATAGTCTCATTTGACTTTTCAATTATTTTAAAGTTATTTTATAATTTTAGAAATTCAGAAATTTTGGATTCTTAATAAAAAAAATGAGACTAGTTTTTTGAGACATACAAAAATACAAAAGGAAAATAAAACTACCATTTTTGAGTGAGATAAGGACAATGGTTAGCTACCCCAAACTAATGGAAATCTCCATAAAAAAAAAAAAAAAAAAAAAAAAAAAAAAAAAACTTGTTTTACACTTGTTTTAGTGTAAAATGTGTTTTTTCATATGCTGAGTAGCATCTATAAATATATAAAAAGTTGAAGTGAATGAAACTTTCCTCCAAAAGCTATTTGCTAAAAATGTCTGAAATACCCTTCATAAGCATTACTTATTATGTTCATAACACTTTGCATTAAATGGTATAACATATTCCAATGAAAACATCCATACTAATAAATATAATATGGGTCAATTCATGACTTTATTACAATCTACAAGTAAAATACACCTCTTTTTATTTTTCATGAACTTTTTCAATAGACTTTCACTTTGCTTTTTTTTTTCTTTTTTTTTTTTAAAAAAAAAAAATGAGTTTTTAGTCTCATTTGAAATTTTGTTTCTCCACATATTAATCTATAAATATACATATATGAAACACACAAATGATTTGAGATTATTATCTTTTTTGACAAATCCCTTCAAAATAGATATTGTCAAAAATAGCCTTTTTATTAAAGGAAAATAAAATAATTAAATAAATTTAAACTATAAATTACTTTATATCAAATTTTCTCCTTGACTAATGTACTCTAAAAGGTTTTGTTGGTGTTTTAATGCATATTTTATAATATGGAGGTTAACTCCTAACTTTTTAATATTTTTTTATTTTTTTCTAATTAATTTGACAACTTTTTTTCTCTTTATATCTTAATTTCCTATTCATTTATTTAAATACAATATAATTAGATAAAAATAACAAATAGAAGTCACGTATCCAAAATTTAAGATTTGATAAAATAATTTATGTATTAATAGCAAACTTTAACAACTAAAATGATATAATATTAT
>JAOWBW010000640.1:0-62688 GCA_026119855.1 Campanula takesimana | reverse complement strand
TATACAATCAGCAATAGCACACTTTCCTTTTTGTCCAAAAATAATGTGCTTAACGACTTTATTTGCCTATTCTAATTACATGCCTATGAATATCTATAATCCATCTTTAATGTACAAACCAAGCTACAAATTTGTAAAGCATCATATTAAAATGTTTAACAACTCAAATAAGACATTTAATTTGTAACAGGGTAGTAACAAAGAATATATATATATTTCACAGAGTAAGCCATCGTAACGCATTATCTTATTAAACATAATCTGCTTGTCATATTGAAATGGACTAGACACAAATCCACTACGATATAAAGTGCATATATCGTCACTACAATACATGCATGAAACAAGAAGCATATTCACCACTTCATCGAATTCCATATTTTGGATTTTATCGGGTGCACGTCTAGCCAGTTAGGTTGCATATGATATTTTTATGAGCAATGTTAGGGTCACAAATTTTTTTATAAGATTTGGGTTACAAATACAGTTGGCAGTTCATGATTGAACATTTGATTAACGAACATTGGAGTCTACAAACACAACATCCAATCATTCAATGCCAATTGTATTTGTCAATCAAATTTTGTAAGAAGCTTTTGTAACTTTATTATTACTCCATTTTTATAGTCCCTCTTTTTCCGGAGAATTGTTCCAAACATCTGTTATAGTCGTCTGAAAAATAATTGTTTCTTTATAGAAGAAAATATTATTTATTTTAGTGTAATTTCACTATTTTTCAAGCATAAATTATTAAATAGTTTGGCGTACATGAAACCTAATAAGTTTTTGCGTTACCTGTCACTCAATAAGTTTTTGCCAAAATGTTTTAATCGGGACAATATCATTATTAGGTCATATATTTTCAACGTTGCAGTGAAATTCCAAATCAATTTTAACCACATAATTAATTGAAACTGCACATTTATATTCTTTTACATCCAAAATCCTAGCCAAGCAAACCAACTTTCTCTGTCTCTAAGGGTTGTAAAGAAAAGTGACCTTATTAAATTGCAGGTTTTTATTGTTTTTGCTTGGATGAGAGGTAATGGTCTTTTGGTGTCACTGAACAGAAAAAAGTGGTGCTTTATTTATAAGCGATGGTCGATTCATTGAGGGTTGTTTTCAAAATGTCAATCAGTTTGTTCATTCCTTTTACTTTTATGACCTGTTACTACTGACATAAAACTCTTTTTGATGGCCTTAAAAGGTATATGTATTCTACTTTTACCATTTCAAAACAAATAAGTTTATTTTATAATTATAAGTGTTGGAGTAGAGTATCAACCGGACTAGCGATCAGAAAAGAGAAGAAAACTGCACAGGAGAGCATGTGGGCGCCTGGGTATAGGAAGGTGGGCGCTTGCTTCCAGGCATAAACTTCTGTTCTTTTCTGGGGAAGTAAGTGGGCGTCTGGTCCTATGCAGGTGAGCGCCTGGAAGTCGCAGAAAGTGCAGATTTCAGGACTCCTTCTCAGTGTAGGGTTTGGAACTTATTCCTAGGTTAGTATATAAGCATAGTTACGACCTAGAACACAATTGTAGCACCAATATTAAGAGTATTTAATAATATATTGGCTTGGCGAATTACCCCGGATGTAGTTCGTGTGTTAAACGAACCGGACAAACAATTCTTGTGTTCTTTGTGTGTGATTCTCATATTTGTGTTTGTGGGTATTGTGTTCTTGATCATTATTGCAAAGGGGTAACACTAAATTCCCAATAATAAGTATACGATCTATAATAAATGTTACACTTGACCTAAAAGTGAGACAATAAAAGATTTTATTAAAATTAAAAAACATAGATACTCCCTTCGTCCCACTTGAATTAGGATTTTTGGGTTGGGCACGAGGATTAAGGAAAAGAGTTAGTGGAGTAGGTGTTGTGAGTAGGAAAAGTAAAGTGGGGGAGAGAAAGTGGGGTAGAGAATAATTAGTGGAAAGTTGTTGTGATTGTGAATGTGAGTCCCATTAAATAAAACACTTCTATTTTTGGGTTGTCCTAATTTGAATGGGACACTCAAAATGGAAATTTGTCCTAATTCGAGTGGGACGGAGGGAGTATATACAAATGTATTTACACGTGAGCCCTTAAGGGAACTTGTGAACATGAGTAAAACTAACAATGATATAAATGGACAATGTCATAAACCTAAAAGAGTCAGCTGACCATCTCATTCTCAAACATAGAGGAGTCAAAAGCTAATCCTATATTATATATAGCTCATCTATAAATATGTATAAAATTAATTGCTTTATTGCATGTCTACATGGAGCTGGCGCAGCAAATGCTTGGCAGGAAAGGCGCAGATTATATACGTACGTCAAATAAGCAAAAAGAAAGCGACTTACTGTGGACAAGCACTTACAGTATAAGTATAAAAGGGAGAGACCAAACAACATTTTACTCCTCCCTTTATTTAACCAATTAGTGGCAACAGTAATGCACATGCATAAACGCATTAACTCGTACAAAACCAGGGATGACGGGGTTCTCTTTTCGGGTAGGTACACTTCATTCTTCCATTTATATTAATACATGCATACAGTTGCATGGCATATTACAAGGGTTAATTCCTCTAAAGTCCCTGACATAGACTCTGATGTTTAAAGAGGACGAGTATTTTGGTTATTCTAGTTGGATTTGCGAGGGAGAATGATATTCCTAGAAAACCCATATTGAGTTTTATAGTGTTTGTATGTGCCTAAAATACCCATTACAAGAAATATAAACTTTTGCCAATTCCAAAAGCAATTGCATCAACAAAGAAAACCATCGCATAATCATAAATGCAATCCCTTGGTAAACATCTTCAGTGGTCATTCTTGCACAAGCTAAGGGTGTTATCTCCTTTTGACTCTTCAACTTGTGGGGGGTGGGGGGTATTACAGATAAAGCATTGAAGGATACAACAATCACTCAGCAAGCAAATTGTTGTTACAGTGCGGATATCAAGAGTGAACTGAGTCATGATATGCAACAGTTTCACAATGTTGTTACATTGGACTTTGAAGATATCTGGAAATAGTTAAAGGGGTGTTTTTTGTAAATATTACTTTGTTGCAGTTAGTAACTGAATGTACAGGTGTAGTGTTTTCATTGGTAGGACTTTTGTTTTTAAAGGTGTAAATATCCCTCTTGTAAATTAGTTGAGCAATAACAGAAATTTCCCCCAAAATTATTTTCTCTCTAGCTATTCTCAAATTACTCTCTCTCTCTCTCTCTCTTTCTCTCTCTTTGATCAACCATGGATGCAGATCAATTCTTGACATGGTATCACAGCATTTCAATTCTGATTTGGTTCTGATCACCTTCCTTCCTTCCATCCCGTCGATTCGATTAAATTTGTTCCTCAACAAATTGAATTTCGATTTTCAACGTTTGTTCTTCTGCTGCTACTGTCGATTTTGTCTGGTATTTCCTTCTTATTTCAATCATTTCTTTGTTAATTTTGTTTGATTACTGGGTCGAATGAAACCCCTATCAAGCAACTCTTGCAGTTGAATTTTCAACTCCTTTAATTCAGCTGGAGCCATTCTGTAAGGTGATTTAGATATCGGGGTAGTACCTGGAAGTAAGTCAATACAAACTCGATCTCCCTATCAGGAGGCATAGAATACTCAGTAGAGAACACATCAGGAAACTCTTTCACAATATGCACATCCTCTACTTTAGGCAACTTTTTAGTAGTATCAAGAACACTAGCCAAATACCCGTACAACCACGATGCAACAACTTTCTAGCTTTCACATAAGAAATAATACGAATTCCCTTACCCAAAGGAACAGCCTCAAAAGTAAATTCAGGCACATCAGGAATAGAAAATGAAACCACCTTTTTATAACAATCAACTGAAGCATGGTATACTCAACCAATCCATTCCCAAGATAATATCAAAATCTTGTAATGGCAAAACAACTAAATCAGCAAATAAAACATGCTCCCAAATATGCACATCACAGCCATGTAACACCTTATTAGTCACAAAACACTCCCCTATTGGAGTAGACACTTCTAACACATAAGGTAGAGATTCAGAAGAAACATGCAATCGAGAAGTAAAATGCACAGACACATAAGAATGCGAAGAGCCAGGGTCTATAAGTGCATGTGCCCTCAAACTAGACACAAAAATTATACCTCCTATCACGTTAGAAGAATCTGAAGCCTGCTGTTGGTTGATAGCAAAAACACGACCTTGCACTTTTGTCTTCCCTGAGGCATCCCTCTTCTGACCTTGAGACGATCCTGCTCCACTCCCATATGGTACAATCCTTGCTCTTGGACAATCCTTCTGAAATGGCTAAGCTGACCACAATTCAAACACTTTCCTTGCTTCTTCCAACATCGCTCTTCAGTGTGCCCTTCCTTCTGACAGTAATTAGATATTCTTCTACCTTGATTTCCCGGGGGTGTTACCTTGATTCCTGACAATTGGTTGCCCCCTAAATTGTGATGGTGTTCCCTGACCTCCTCGACTATCACCACGCTGTGGTTGAGGTCTTCCTTGCCTCCTGTACCTGCCAATTCAACTTTCCTCTTATGCTCTTCTATATCATTCTCCACCTGATATGCTCTATCAACAGCATCTTGAAAATCTTGTAACTTATGGGATACTAGTTAACTTCGAATCACAGTTCTCAAACCCTTTACAAATCTAGTTGCTTTTCTTTCCTCAGTTGCCACCAAGTGAGTGCAATACCTGGAATACTCTGTGAATTTGGATGTATACTGAGCCACAAACATAATGTTCTGCTCCAAGTTAAGAAACTCCATTTCCTTCTTTTCTTGATCTACCCGAGGAATGAAATGTTCCTTGAACTTCCTCAGAAATTTCTCCTAAGTATAGGGTACATGATTCTCATCCCAATTGGTTTTCAAAGCTCTCCACCAGTGCTCAGCAGCTCCACTCAATTTATAGGTAGCAAACCTGACTTGTTCTTCATCTGTACATCTCAAGACATCAAATATTTTCTTCATCGACTCTATCCACCTCTCGGCCTTTATTACCTCTGGTTCTCCTTCATAACCCATTGGTTTCATCTTCAGGAACTGTTCTAACCCATATCTTGGAGGTGCTTGTTCTCCTCCTTGCCTCTAATCATTTAAAGTTTTCATTGCTGCCTCGAACATCCCTTGAACATGATTCGAGCCTCTTCTCTGACATCCCTTTGCCCTGAAGAACCACCCTGATCTCCTTTATTCTCAACCATTTTCAATAAGTACCTGCATAAGACACTCAATGTTACTCACTCTATACACAACTACCCTCCTAGGTCACTTAGTCATTCTATACCATCTACAACCTAGCTCTGATACCAACTATCGCGCCCCGTACCCGTGGTCCTACTTGGCCCCACGTTCGGGACACGCACGGAAGACGTCATAAAATATTTTAGGAAAATTTTTCGAAATGTACTTTCATAAAAGTTTCATATAACCAAACACATTTACTTGAAACTTGACTTCAATTCCACACAAACAAACTTTCACAATCCAAAGTACTAAGCCATAAGTCTTACACACTTTACTTACAAATTTACAACTCACCAACATGTTCCAAAAATAGGTGATACAAGATGAAGTCACGGGTACACTACCCAAAAGGTTATACATATACATAATGTAGCCTTTACATACCAAACTTACTTTCCCAAAATGTCTTACCCAAAATCACCACCTCGACGTCCTCCCTTGTGCAGTGACCTATCCCCTGGGCTCTCCTTTATCTAAAACAGTAAACAAATAAGGGTGAGAATGAATCTCAGTAAGCTACTAAATGCAACTACGTTACATGCTGAAATGATACTCGGAATTGAACAATGTCAATAAACATCCACATATAACCATCTGAGAGGTATCAACTGAGCAGCACCAAAGGGCTGAAACCGGTTCATGAACCAAACAACAACAACAATAACAACAACAACAACAAGAGGGGGAAAATGACACATATTCATAACCCAAACGGTGACTAAACTCACACAAGGGAGAGCTAGCCCAGACCCAATCCGTGGCCCAAGGAAGGGGGTTAAAAATGGGAAACCAATGGTAGAAGCCTTACAATAAACTTGGCTCGTGTGCCATTATAATCCCTACCACTGCCCGACTTTACAACAAGTACCAGCTGGACTTTCAAACGAGCATAGTAATGAATACTTCCTTAAACAACAACCAGGGCAATGATTCCAAAGTAGGGAACCAAGCCAAACACATCACAAAGATAAACCAATCCAAACTACATCAAAAGATGTTCAACAATATCCAATTACCATTTTGTCAAATTCCACAACACATATATTCACAAAGGAACCGATTTCAAACACTAGGGTGTTCCACAACAACCCTCTAGGTACTCTAGGATATCACCTAAGACCTGGACCAAGATTGAACTTTAAATCACTTGAAATGGAACAACTCTATTTTTCAGCAACCCTGGGCAGTCGCCCATACCAGCCTGTGCGGCCGGCCAAAACACTCTGCCCAAGACAAAAACCTTCCAGATAAGTGTGCGGCCGCACGCCCTATTTGGGCGGCCGCCCAACACACCCGCCAGGCCCAAAACTTGCTAATTTTACTCCCTTCGTTTCACCGTCCCAAAAGTATAGTACTTACATTACTAAACGTTTGTAACACAACTTGGCTACACAACTCAACCTTTCAACCCATCAAAACCAACCATACCAAATACTCACTTTGTCCCAAAATTACAAGTATCACAAATATCATTCAAATCACAAAATTAACAAGTACAAGTATCAAGTATAACATACATGACCATTTTAATATTTAAAATGGAATTAGTAACTTACCTATTTCGGGAAAAAGTATCGCTGAAATAAGTTTTGTTCGGGTAGAAATGACCTACTCAATGCCCTGATCATTTTTGTATAATTATTTTTTTAAACGGATAAGTAAATAAAAAGAATTAAATCGAAATATGTTGAACTTACCTTTTCTTTCTTAACCCTAAGGAAAGAACGAGAAAGTTGATGAGAAATGAAACACAGAGAAAGAGGGAGGGATAAGCTTGTTTTAATAAAAATCTTTACCCATTTTATACTTAAGTCACTGGACTTTCATTTTTAACACTTAAGCCCCTAAACTTATATTTTCACAAAGGACCCTAAAGTTTCAACTTAATCATTTAACTCTGATGACGCCAAAATCTGGTTGGATCAGCCCTCGTCTAGCGGTTCGGATAATCCCAGCGACAGTTCTTGATGGCCGGATCTGCACACACGAAACACACGTAAACTACACGGGGCTTTACCGGCGAAGGCTCTCCGGTGTAAGAATAAGGATACGGGTGATTGGAAATAGAGAATCAATTGACTAGATAAGAGCCAAAAGTTCATTACCTTTCTCCTGTTGTGAGGACCTGTTTATATAGGCGCGGGTGAATGAATCCTAGCTTGTTAGAGAAGCTAGGATGCCCGTGTTGACGTAGGACTCGCCTTCCTTGGAGATAGACTCCTGATAGGGATGGATGATATCCTGTTATCTGGTATAAGAGATATCCTGGTTTAGATAAGGATTCTTTAGTGTTAGAATTGTAACATAATTCTGTAAGAGGTCTCCCAACGATAATGGGAGGTTTCTGATGTAAGTCGGCCCGTCATCTAACTCGGCTCGTCACAGAGGCCGGCTAGGGATCAGGCTTCTCGAACTAGGCCCAGGCAAGGACTGCCTACTCGGCCTTACTGATGTCGTCCTATAAACATGGACTTCTCGTGAGTGAGCCTCTCGATATAGGTCTGCTAGGCATATGGGCCCAGAGCTCCCGGGTCCCATTTAACCAAGTCGGTTTATGTCGTTCAGAGGCCCCCGAGTTTCTATCTCGGCATGCCGAATAGAAATTGTTGGGTATTTAATTTCTGGTTGATTGATGTGATAGTTGTAACCGCCAAAATCCTTGCTTTGATTTGCTGATATCAATAGGATTTAATGCTAATTGAATCATTGTTCTCTTGGAATGGGGAAAACTCCAGTTGGATTCCAAATATGAGTAATATTAATTACCCTTCAACTAACTCCCTTTTAAGTAATATAAATAGAGGATTTGTGCTTTAAGTTTTCACATTATCCTTACCCTCTTTTCTTCTTCCAAACTTTGTCTATGGAAAAAAGAGATTATGATAATGCTTTCCCCGAGGAATACGATTCCTCAGATGATGCGAAAAACTCGCCCATCCCAAATAACCAAGAATCTGCTGACGGCTCCCCACCTCCCCCTGAAGATCACTATCTGGATGGTGAAGACTCGGATAATAGTAATCGTGAATGGGAGGAGCCCATCGTCGAAGGTAGTGATGAAGATTCAAGTGATGATAAAGACAGCAGCTCCAGCAAGGTAGATGAAGAGACGAAGAAGAAGAAAGAGACTTCAAAGCTTTCCAGGAAGAGATGGAGTGGTACCGAAAGAACCAAAATAAATAGCTTTATGTCGGCCCAATGATAGTAGTACCCTTTCTCTTTTTCTTTTTTGTACAGGCAAGGCCCCGGCCTTGCTGTGGGGGTCTTTTGCTGAATATAAATATATATTGGGGTTCTCTCCTTTGCTCTCCTTGCTCCGTTTTTAAGTTCTCTATGTTTCGAATGACCTTGAATTTTTTCATTATCATTACCTTTTACACGATGTTGCTATAAAGTAATGCCGATCATCCGCTCGTAGCCGTCATGTCGGCATGGAAAGCATTTTCCTTTATCGTTCAGCCATAACTTCAATCACCACCCGACATCGGCCTACCCCTGACCTTTTCTTATCTCGGTCCCGTCTTGTCCTTTGATACCATTTGGGATGTCGGTTCACAACTGTGATGTCGGTTATGCCTATGTGCCGAATCCTTCAATGTCGATCCAGGCATCTGAGATATTTGTGATTTTTGAAGCCGACTGGCGTTCCTGCTGTAGGTCACGGCTTGTCACGTGTCGATCTAATATTGGCCGCCCGTTTGTGTCTTTCAAATGACGGTTATTTCAAACGTTTACCCTTCCCTTCGTACGGCGCGTGTCAGTGATGGGACATTTGCCTCGAAAATGTGGCCCATTAATTAGGAATAATGATGGGGTTTAGTGGGAAACGTGCCAACCCGTGGGTACAAAGATACGGTCGGGTTAGATTTGGATCCGACCCACTCTACCCGGGATACAAATTCAAATTTTCACTCCCTGTTTCACTTTTCTGAATTCCAAAAAGGAAAAAACCCAAAGCTTTGCATATCACTGGCCTGCATTTCCAACTGGTGCTGAGATTTTCCGTCGATCTATTCCGTCCAAAGAGCTCAGAAAAACTTTCCGACTAATTTCGTCCGATCCTTTTCCATTTCCAAGGTATTTTCTCGCTTTCCTTTCCTTTGTCCATTTCTAGGGTTCCGACCAATTCCCCGAACATTTCTTCGTTGGATTTAGGTGTTTTTGCTGACCAAGAATCAGACCTTCATTTTCCCCCAATGTCGGACCTATCGATTCCTGATGTTAAACCTGTGTATGGTTTTTATCAAAGAAACAATAGGATTTATGTTAAATCGAACGGGTATTGGGGGATGTTGTCTTTGCTTGCCGTAGGAGAGATATTGTATTCAAATGGGTCGCCGAGAGAAGACCTTAGGTATCCTTCTGGTCTTTACGTGATGAGTGTTAGGGCTAACGAGGATGCCGACATGGTCGTCCTTGATAGCTTGAGCGAGGTCCTTGATCATATTTACCTGTTTTATGTAAAGGATAAATCCTTGTTTCGGTCTCGTCATGTGAGTGCAACCTCCTCGGCCCCAGTAGTCGATTCGGGGGGAAAATAGCCTCTGCAAGGCTTCTCGATGAGTCTAAACCCTCTGTTTATTCTACAGGTATGGCCGGGGAAAGTACCTCTGAGAGAATTGTGGATCGGTTTGACTCAAGCGTCGTCAGGCAGGGACGAGGAGCCAAAACTAAGGGTAAAGGAAAATCAGGGCCAGCCGCGAGCAAACATCCCAAACCGAGTAAAGAGATGCTTGAGGTGTTGTATTCTAGGTATGGGATAGATCGTGATGAGTATTGCTTGCATTATAGCAAGGTCGTTCCCTTGGATACGGAGGAAAAAATCCTGAACTTCTACTACAATAAAGCCGTCGTTTCTTTCTTTTACAAACTGTTTCAACTAGGGCTAAGACTTCCTCTTGACCCCTTCATCAATGAGTTCTTGGAGATGTGGGGAATTGTTCCGGCCCATATTGGTGCCAATGCCATCAGATATTTGATCAGCTTCATAGTGTTATGTCGTAGTCTTAATTTCGAACCCTGCATGTCTGCTTTGATCATTTCTTCAATGTGAGCTATAATAGAACGTCTAGGACTATAAGCATCAAGTCTGACCCGGCTAAACCCAAAATTATCTCTCCCATCTCTACCACTGTCAGCAAAGTGTCAGGGTGGAACAAACACGTAATTGGGGTTGAATCTCGTAGTGGTTGGGAGTTCAATCTTCCCGAGCTAGGTCCTTGTCATCCCGAAGAGGTTCACAGACCAATATGGAGTGACGACTTAATTGCGAAGCTAGAGGAGTTTGCCACCTCGGTACCCTTGACTGGGTGAATTAGAGAGGGATCCCCACTACTACGTTCAGGCCGGGCTGATGGCGGGCCTCCTTGACGGCATTATCCCCAAAGTCATCGTTAAGAAGGGGAATAGATTTCCGAACTGGATTGTTCATCCTAACTTTCTCTTTCATCATGAATGTACTCGTTGCCAGGAGCAGAACGACATCTGTCTTAAGGCCGTCGACACAATAGGCTGTAATTCCTAAATCTTTCCACATGAATTTATCCTTTTATTTTGTCCCATTTTGACGCTTACCTGTTTCGTGCAGATCTGACTATGGAGCAGGCTGATGAGATCGACTCCACTTATGTTGATCCCGTTGCGGCAGCGAGGGCCAAGAAACAAAGATCTCGGTTGGCCGCCTTGGAACAACGCCATCACGATATGGATAATAGGCAACTCTTGTTGCAAAACAAAGATGCTTCCGCAGTGCCAATGGCAGATCGGGTCGTCGAGGGGACGAGTATGAATACCGATCAAATAGGTCTTGAGACCGAAAAGAATGTTCCTGACGACCAGATGTCAAGCCAAGGCCAAGATCAAAATGCCGATGTAGGTGTTGAGGTAGACCGGGACGATACTCTTCGTCGTTCGAAGAGAGCAAGGGTGGAACCTAGGGAAACACCGGATCAACCTTTGAAAGGAACCCCTCTGCCTACTCAAGCATCAGCCTCTACCTCAGTTTCACCGGATGAGGAGGTTAGGAATTGGTTGGAACAACACGGCGGAGCCCCTGTCCTATCTGGACTAGATGTCTTGGTTCGTGCCGGTCCGAGCTTGAAGAAGGGGGGCGTGGTCGTCAGACGGTCTATGAATGTCGAAACTCTTGAGCAGCTAGTCTTCGAGAAACCTACCTCCCTCCAGCTCCTGAATCGCAAGGATTTAATCCTTAGTGAGGTAACGTTCCCATTATCTCGGTTCTGTTCTGTTTTCCTTTTCACCTTGTTTGTTTGTCTAATCTTTCCCTCTGCTTGCAGCTTGCCTCCCTTGCCCAACAGGACTATGCTATGTACCGACAGGCCTACGAACTTTGAGGAGCACCGAAGCCGAGGGTCGCGAAGCTCAGAGATGCCAACAATGATCTGATTGAAAAGGAGACGGCTTTGAAGAAAGACAAGGCCTCCCTTGATGAGCTGTACCGTGCTTCCCAAGCCGAGGTGGAAAAATTGAAGGATTCCTTGCTAACTTCTCAAGCTGATGTTGAAGGGGAGAAGAGGAAAGCCGAGATGATTGCTGGAGAGAAGGCCAGAGTTGAAGAAAAGCTTGCCTTATTGGAGGACAAATACGCACGTTTAGAAGAAAGCGTGGTAGAGAGAGAGAAGGCTGCTGTAGAAGCGTATAAGAGGGGGCCCCAGTTTAGGGAATATTTGACGATCGCGTCGGCACAGTGTATAACGACGCATGGTCTAACCTAACTCGCCTCCTCTACATCGACCCGGAGGTTGACGTCCCGTTGGAGAAGTGCGCCCGCCTCTTTCAACAAGATGCTTATAGCGTGGAGGCGAGGGCGGCTCATTCCATGGTTCCGTTTTCGGAAGGTGCTCTCAGGATCATCAAGGCTAAAGACAGGGGCGCCAACAGACCTGTTTGGGACCCACCAGCATTGGACCCCAACAACTTCGAGAAGCTTTTGGAAAGGGCTGAGGCTGATCGTGAAGCCGGGCTGGATTGATTCTCTTGTGTAGGGCCAGCAAAGTGAAACAGTTTCTTTTTGTAATCTCTGTATTTATTCGACTCGGCCCATAGTTTTCTGGGGGAGTTTAAACACTGTTCGTCTTAAGTATTCCCACGACTCAGCCCGTAGTATTTGGGGGAGTCTAAACACTTGGTTATTTGTAGGGATTTGCTTACCTCGTTTAAGGCGTATGTTATCCCCGGTCTTCTTTAACCGTTGCGTAGTTAAGCATTACCTCGTCATTTTCTAACATTGCTTTATCTCGGTTTGAGACGTCTTAACATTGAGGATGTTTGCAGGCCGTGGTCGTTCACCATTATGGAAGCCATAATGGGCTTATATGTTCGGGCTGAGGTGGTCTACCGTTGAGCTCTGATGAACATCTAGTGCTCGGTTTTGATACATTGAGTCTGGCTGTTAGGACCGACTCAAGTCGTCTTATGTGCTAGTTGTTAGAACTAAGATTTTAGAAGTTATGCATAAGTGTGCTCGTCAACTTCGTTAGGGTGCTAGCTGTTGAAGCTAGGCTTATGAAGTCATGCTTTAAGTGTGCTCGTCGACTTCGTTAGGGTGCTAGCTATTGAAACTAGGCTTTAGAAGTCATGCTTTAAGTGTGCTCGTCGACTTCGTTAGGTAATCTCGGCATTGTAAAATAACGCTAAGACCGTGTTATGCACTATAATCAAAGCTTGATGTAAATGAAATAAAGGAAATTTTATGATAAAATCAAACTAAGACAACTAGATATCAACTATAGAATCTAAAACTGAAAATCTGATAAAAGGAATAAATAGCTAACCGAGATGCTACTGATAGTACTTTCTCAAGTGCTCGGAATGCCATGGGTGTTAAGCTCTTTTCCTTCCGGAGTTTTAAGCATGTAGGTCCCTTCCCGTATAATGTGGGTGATGACGTAAGGCCTTCCCAGTTCGGCGAGAGCTTATTCTGTTGTGCCTTCAAGTGTGTCGACTCAATTTTTCTGAGTACCCAGTCACCGACTTCAAAGGTTCTCTTTTTTACTTTGCTGTCATGGTAGGCCTTGGTTCGTTGCTTGTAATTGATCATTCTGAGCTGGGCAGTTAGCCTTTTTTCGTCGACTAGGTCTAGGTCCAGTAGTCGATTGTATTCATTAACGACCTCGTCATAGTTGGTTACTCTGAAAGTCGGCAAGGCCATCTCGGCTGGTGCCATTGCTTCTGAACCGTAGGTCATAGCGAAGGGTGTTGTTGGGTATGCCCACATATATCTCAGTTTTAATGTATTAGGATTTATTAGATTTGATTGATCCATCACCTAAGTTTTATTTCATGGACTTTAGACCCACATGTAAGAAGTATTTATACTTCATTTTTTAGGTTGTCCATTGTTATAGAATAGGCTTAGAAATAGGGCAAGAAGATCAAGTTTCAAGAAAAATCACTCAGTGAGTTTGAGCCGCGCTTATGCGCCTCCTGCGCCACGCGCCATGCGCCTCTTCACTCGCGCCTTGCGCCATTTAGAGCGCGCGCATAAGGATTTCTTCATAAGCTTACGCGCCTATGCGCCCCTTGTTTTAAGCGCACGCTTACTGTGCGCCTATTGGCTAAATGCGCCTCTTGGCTCAAACGCGCCTCAAAGTGTTTTTTCAACACTCAGTGATTTATTGAAGACTCGAAGACTTGAAGAGAATTCAAATTACGCCAATGATCCAACGGTGGTTAAAAGATGCATATGCGCCTAATCTGTTGACACGCGTCCATAACGGTCACATTTATGTTGAGTGTCAAAATGGCCATAAAATATGCATGCTCCAATCAACGAACGACAGCTCATCTTATCCACAAGGATTTCCAACGGCTAGTTTTTTGAAGTTCACTATAAATACCCCATAACTTCAACATTTTGAAGTTGCTGAGTTTTGCTAAGAATTTCAAGAATTTCTCTCTCAAAGCATTTGTTGAAGATTTGAAGATTGCCTTCGTTTTTCCAGATTTCTCAAGAACATCTTCATACCTTCATCCTTAGCCCAGATCTTCAAAGCCTTAACACTTTAGTTTCTTGTGCTCTCCATCTCAAAGATCTAAAGAGCCTTGATTCTAAGAACACACACGCACCTCTTTAAGATTAATCATTTAGATTCATCTTTTAGAGATACACCGGTTATTGTTTTGGATTTGTTCTTTCATAGTAATAGATCTTGAGTTAGTGTATAAGCTCAAACATTGTAATTTGTAACACTCACTCATTATATAAGATCTCGATTAGAAATCCAAGACTAACCATCTTGGTAGAGGACGTAGATCTTTCTTGATCGAACCTCTCCAAATAGCTTGTGTTATTATCTTGTCATTTCTTTCAAGTTATTATTTTCACTCACTATTTGCTTGTTTACTCATTGTAGATTGATTGAACTGAATTGTGTTGTGTTTGTTTTATCATTTGCCTTAGTTCCTTATTTCACTCACTTTGAGCCAAAATACTTAGTGTGTGTGTTGCGCTCCCTTTATCACTTTGCGCCTACTTTCATTACTAAATTCCGCTGTGCATTTCACTCACTCACTTAGGCGCATTTCATAACGCTTACTTGATAAAGTGCGCATTCGCAATTGAGTTTTTCAAGGGTACGAAAAGAATTTTAAAACAGCTATTCACCCCCCCCCTCTAGCTATTTTTCATACCCTTGTTGCCCTTTGGGACCAACAAGTGGTATCAGAGCAAACACCTTTATAAAACATTTTTCGTTTTTCAAGCTTAACAGCTTGGGTGCCGATTCTAAATGGCAAACTCAAAACCTATGGCAACTGCAAACTACACTCACGTTCCGGTCTTTGATGAAGATCATTTTGACGTATGGAAATTCAGCATATTGACTCATCTCAACTCAATCGATGAAAGGCTCCATGACACCGTCGTTTATGGACCTTATATTCCGATGAAGGCGAATCCAAATCCACGCACCAACGCTGCTCAACCTACTGTCCTAAAACCAAGGGAAGAATGGACCGAGGAAGAAATTAGAAGAGTCGCAAATGATGGCAAAGCAAGAAACATTCTTCTAAGCACTCTAAGCACGGCGATGAAACAACAAGTCATGCATTGTGCTACTGCAAATGAGCTATGGGATGCTATTGAAGAGCATATTGAAGGAGACCCGTTTGCAAGGAGAACAAGAATACGAAGTTCAAAAGAGATTCAACAATTTCTCTCAACTCCCCGGTGAAAACTTAAGGCAAACTTATGAACGCTACTGTGAAATTATCAATCTATGTATTTCACTTGGCATGAAGTTTACCAACAAAGATTTGAATGTAATTTTCTACAAGCTTTTGGATCAAGATACCTTCATAAATCTAGCGCTCTTGAAGACGCTGGAACTTTAGATGTTTGGACTTTAAGGAACCTATATGCAAATCTCAAAGTTTACGAACTCAAACTCCAACGAATCAGTGAAACTGAAGGAAAGTCAAAATCTATGGCTATGATGGCGCACAGAGAAGCCGCGCCTACTCCTGCGCCTACACCTGCGCCTGTACAAGATGAGAAAAGCTCCGATCCCAAAATTTCTACTTCTGAGCTATTAGACATGGATGATGAAGACTTCGCTTTATTTGTGAAGAAATTTCAAAAGTTCAGAAAATTCTCAAGACCCGGCTCAACCAACAAATCTCAAGGATCTACCAGCAAAGCTCCTCAAAAGTTTTCAAGGAGCAGTGATTCAAAAAGAAAAGAAGGTCTTGTTTGTTTTAATTGCAGGAAACCCGGACATTTTGCATCAAGCTGCCCGATCCCCAAATTTGAATATATGCAGAAGAAGAGCAGCCATACTCCTAAATTCACTCCCAAGTTCACTCGACACAAGGGAATGGTTGCTGAAGAAGAAGCACCAGCAAATGAGCACAATACTTGGATTGAAACAGACTCCGATGAGAGCGATGAAGATTCCGATGATGGACTTGTTTGTTTGATGGCAAATGATGATGAAGTTGATGCTTATGATTCTGATGATGACTTCTCCAAGGATGTTCCCGATATGAATGCCTTGAACAAACCTATCAAGAAATCTGCAGGTTTTCAAGAAGCGAAAAAGAAGAAAGGACCAACCATCAGCGAGCTCGTTGAACAAGGATTTCTCACTCCGGCTCAAAACGATGGTGGATTGTTATTCTCACGATGTGATCTTGGAGCAAGGAACAAATTGAGAAAAGGAGCATACATTAGACCACAGGTTGAACCAACTGCTCCAATCTCCAAAATCAATGATGAAGTGATTGCTGAACAAGAAAAATTGTTCAAAAGGCTGAAAAGGTAATTACTAGATTTGATAGTATGAAGGAAGCTTTAGCACTATCATGTGATGAAATTTCCCAGCTTAAGACCGAGAAATCTCTACTTAAATCTGAACTCACCCTCCTTAAGGAGCAGATAAAGAGCATGACTCCTCTTACCGTTAAAAACACTTTTCTAACAGAACAGAACTCACTTCTTAAAGTTCAAAACGATGAATTGGTTGCTCAAATCACTGATCTTAAAAAGATTACAAATGAGTGGTCCAATTCTCGTGTCACTATGGAGAATATATTTGAGTCCCAAAAAGTCAGTGGTGATAAAAGTGGCTTGGGATTCTCATCAACTAGTGACAACTTTAAATGTGATGTCTGTGCTGAAAGAGATAGTGAATTTACCAACCAACAAACTCTTGAAATTCCCAAGGAAAAACATTCTAATTCAATGGGTAAAGGACATGAAAAAGTCAAGAGACAAACATTCCATTATGTCTACCCAACGAAGCAATTTGGGAAAGCTAATGGGAAAGATATAGCTACAGATGAACCATCTCCTAGCAAAATCATTCTTGAAAATAGGCGCGCTCCTTCTCCGAGTGCTCATTATGCGCCTAAGAGCCACGCGCCTCATCGCCGTGCGCCTCCTAGCCCTATGCGCCCTTCGAGAAAAAGCGCTCCAAAATTTCAAAAGAAAGATTTTGTTAAGTCTAGTTCATCTGACCCAAAGAAGAATGCCATCCCCAAGAAAAGTAAAGAGTTTGTGAAAACTCACGTGATTGGTGGCTTTCATCATTGTTCCATTTGTGATTGTTCAGGACACAAGGCCGTGGAATGCCTTTTGCGATTCACTCCCAATGCCAAAGGACGTAAAAATCCTAAGGTCAAGCAAGAGTGGGTTGTCAAAAGTTGCTAACCCTAGGACCCAAAAGGAATAAAGGGGACCTGCTTAAATGTCTATATTTCAGGTTCTTTGTTTCATGGCTGGATCTTCAAAAGCTAGAAATTATGAATGGATTCTCGATAGTGGGTGTTCAAGACACATGACTGGAGATGAATCCTTATTAGAAGATGTCCATGAAGAAAGAGGTCCCTCCGTAACATTTGGCGATAATAACAAAGGTCAAGTTGTAGCATATGGAAAGCTCAAGAAAGACAAAGTGTGCATTGAAAGAGTCTCACTCGTGGAAGGGCTCAAGCACAACTTATTATCCATATCTCAATTCTGCGACAAAGGATTAGAATGCCATTTTACTTCAACGCAATGTCTTATCAAGAATGGCAAAACTGGAGCTATCTTACTCACGGGATATCGTAAGACAAATATTTATATTATTGATTTTCATAGTATGAACTCTAGTACTAATCTTTGTTTTGTAGCAAAAAGTGTGAACGAAAATAGTTGGCTGTGGCACAAGCGCTTAAGTCACTTGAACTTCAAGTATCTATCTAAACTCAGCAGGAATAATCTTGTCAAAGGACTTCCCAAAGTTGCTGATCATCATGACAAAAAGTGCGCCGCATGTCAACTTGGCAAACAACCGAAGCAGTCATTTTCAAGCAAGTCAAATCCTTCAACTACAAGATGTTTGCAACTGCTTCACATTGATCTATTTGGACCAGTTTCCACCGCAAGCATTCGTAGAAACAAGTATACTCTAGTTGTGGTGGATGATTATTCAAGATATACATGGGTAGAGATGATGATTACAAAAGATGATTGTTATGATATTCTCACTACCTTATTTCGACTGCTCCAAACCCAAAAAGAAGATGACATCGTTAGTGTTCGATCCGACAATGGAACAGAATTCAAAAATAACGGTGTTGCTCGATATTGTGAAGATCATGGGATAGATCACAACTTTTCAACCGCCGGAGTTCCTCAACAAAATGGCGTCGTTGAACGAAAGAATAGAACGTTGATTGAAGCGGGAAAGACGATGATAGCTGAAGCTAAATTGCCTAAGTACTTTTGGGAAGAAGCTATCAACACTGCATGTTTTACTCAAAATCGTTCCCTCATCAACAAACTTCACAACAAGACTCCGTATGAACTTTGGCGTGGTAGAACTCCCAACATTGCATTCTTCAAGATCTTTGGTTGCAAATGCTATATCCTCTACAACGGAAACGAACATAGAGGTAAATTCGATGCCAAAGCCGACGAAGGTATTTTTGTTGGGTATGCCAAACACTCTAAAGCTTTTCGTGTTTTCAATAGAACTACATTAGTGATAGTTGAATCTGTACATGTTACTTTTGATGAACATTCTCTCCTTGAGCCACATTTGGC
The DNA here is from genome assembly GCA_026119855.1 of Campanula takesimana. NCBI lineage: Eukaryota > Viridiplantae > Streptophyta > Magnoliopsida > Asterales > Campanulaceae > Campanula > Campanula takesimana. Next base: position 43,884 of record JAOWBW010000640.1, on the reverse strand, counting down.
TCCAAATGTTGCTGATGATTCTATTGAGTTAAATGATACAGGTGCTCCTATTTACGTTGCGCCCACTCAAGGTCAGAATCTATCAACACAAGGAAATCCATCTACATCAAATGCGCCTAATTCAATGTATTATGCGCCTGGTGAATCCTCTATTGCGCCTCACTCAAATGATGCGCCTCATGATTCCTCTTACGCGCCTATTTCTACTGCTGCATCTGGTGTAAACCCAAATTTCAATTCTGAGCCAGTTCAACCCCCAAATTTCAATGACTTTGAATCTGGTGAAGAGGTACCAATTGAAGATCTTCAAGTTTCTACGACTCAACCTAACTTACCTCCTGAAATTCGTGAAGTTAGAGGTCACCCAATTGCTAATATCATCGGTGATTTACAAGTTGGTGTTCGTACAAGGAGAGCTACAAACTTTGATGCTTACACTGCTTTTATCTCTCAAATTGAACCGAAGAAGGCTGATGAAGCACTCCAAGATCCTAATTGGGTTATTGCAATGCAAGAAGAACTCAATCAATTTGAACGATGTAAGGTTTGGACTCTTGTTCCAAGACCAAATGATCAAGGAGTGATTGGTACGAAATGGGTGTTCAGGAACAAGATGGATGAGAATGGAACCATCACGAGAAACAAAGCAAGATTGGTTGCACAAGGCTATAGGCAAGAAGAAGGAATTGATTACGATGAAACTTTTGCGCCCGTAGCAAGACTTGAAGCTATCAGATTATTTCTAGCTTACGCCGCTCACAAGAACTTCAAGTTATATCAAATGGATGTGAAGAGCGCGTTTCTAAATGGTGAACTCCAAGAACAAGTCTATGTTGCTCAACCACCTGGGTTTGAAGATTCACAATTTCCAAATCATGTGTACAAACTCCAGAAAGCTTTGTATGGACTCAAACAAGCACCAAGAGCATGGTATGATACACTATCCAAGTTTCTCATCGAAAAAGGCTTCACTCGCGGTAAAATCGATACAACTCTTTTCATTGCCAAACATAATGGTCATAAATTACTTGTTCAAATTTATGTTGATGATATTATATTTGGTTCTACTAATGAATTGTTGTGCAAGCGTTTTGAGAAACTAATGAAGAGCAAGTTTGAAATGAGCATGATGGGAGAACTCACATTCTTCCTCGGGCTTCAAATCAAGCAAATGAGTGAAGGCATTTTTATCAACCAATCCAAATACACAAAGGACTTAATCAAGAAGTTTGGACTTGAGAACGCTAAATCATACGATACTCCAATGGCCACCGGCAACAAACTCGACAAAGATCTAAAAGGTAAACGTGTTGATCAAACGCTCTATCGAGGTATGATTGGCTCACTCCTTTATCTTACTGCTAGCAGGCCCGATATTATGTTTAGTGTTTGTGTTTGTGCTCGTTATCAATCCGACCCTAGAGAAGCACACTTAATTGCTGTGAAACGTATTATAAGATATCTCTCTGGCACTGTTAACCTTGGACTTTGGTACACCAAAGATTCGAACTTTAAACTTGTAGGTTACTCAGATGCGGATTATGCAGCGTGCACAATTGATAGGAAAAGCACAAGTGGCACTTGTCATTTCCTCGGATATAGACTTGTGTCATGGGCGAGTAAGAAACAAGCTTCAGTATCTGTCTCAACAACCGAAGCCGAATATATCGCTGCGGGAAGTTGTTGTTGTCAAATACTCTGGATGAAGCAGCAATTGGTGGACTATGATATCATCGAAGAAAATTGTCCCATCTACTGCGACAATACATCAACAATTGCGGTTTCTGAAAATCCTGTCATGCACTCAAAGACCAAGCACATCGACATCAAATATCACTTCCTCAAAGACCACGTGGAAAAAGGCAATATTCATTTGGAACACGTGGGAACCGACTATCAAATCGCCGACATTCTAACTAAAGCACTTGACGCGAAACGGTTCATGTTTTTGAGAGGTGAAATGGGTATGCTTGAACTCAACTAAATTCAATATAGTTTTGTCAATACTAATGATTTTATGTTGTGTTGAGTTATGAGTATATTAGGTACAAATGATTAAATCAATTTTTCAAAAGTTTCAAGGAAATTATGCGCCATCTATGCGCCTTACTAACTGCGCGCCCATCTCTCGTTTTCTGCGCGCACAATATCTGCGCGCCTATCAATTCATGCGCGCGCTCAACCATCTTTGCGCGCCTTGGTGTGTAATGCGCCTTGATGAATAATGCGCCTAGATGAGTATGCGCCTTGCTGAAGTAATGCGCCTCTTCATGCGCGCATTAACTATTGCGGCTCAATCATTTCTCAAAATTCAATTTCAATGATTGAACGTAATAAATACACAAGTACCAGGTATGTTCATTCTGTTCATTTATTATAGGAATCTATGTCTTTTGACATTCCTTTAATTGTTCAAGGGTACTTGTGCAATTAAAATTTTTCCCTCGTTTTACGCTTTTCGAAAAATTTTATTTTCTGGGATATATTTCTTGCACCCCAAACTTACACCAAAATAGATGTTTTTGGTGTTTGTGCAAAAATTAGTCAAAATTGCTCATACACTTAAAGGGAAAGTGGAGCAGTTTTTCAAAAAACCTAAATGTCACATCATGACACTTTAGGTCATTCAGCCATTAATGCCCCTCAAATCCCAAAAATCCCTCATTAATGAATGTCCTTTTTGTCATGATGAGCCGCCATTTTCAAAATCCCTCATAAATGCATCCCTTCAACTTCTCATCTTTTTAAATTTTTGACTGTGTTTTTGCTTTATCAGTGCAAATTTTAAACCTAAACCTATAAAAACACATCATCACCTTCCTCTCTTCTCACCTACTCTATTTCTCTCTCTCTCCCCGTCTCACTCCCTCTCTCCCAGACTCGCCTCCTTCTCTTCATCTTCATTTTTCTTCTTCATTTTACATTCATATATATAAGTTTATGGGTCCTAAGAAAGCATCAACATCTACACAAGACGATATGGTATGAATTCTCAACCTTTAATCTCCTTATATTTCTGTTTTTTTCGTCATTTTCAGTGATGTTTTTCGTTTTTTTTAAACCCGGATTCATTTTCTTTGATTTCTCTTGATTCGATGATCCGTTTTCTATATCGTTTGTTGGGTTGTGTTCTATTCTTGATTTCGAATCTTTTAAAACCAACATTTTAACGATCAATGCTCTGTTTGTTACAAATCTGAGTTTTTGTTTTCAAAATTTTTCAAAATTTTCGGGCATTCTTTTGATCATTGTGCTTTCATTATTGATTTGTTCTTATTTTTGTTTGCATATTTAGATTCCTTGTCGTCATGCGGTCATTTTGATATATTATTTGTCTAGTTTGGTGAAGTTTCATGATTTTCGTGTTCTTGGTGTTCTTCGAACATTCAAGGGTCGTTCTTCGTGTTCTTCGTCATTTATGCATGTTTTGGTCTCTAAAAATTTTCTAACTTGTTTTTCAAAAATTTGAACTTTTTGATTTTCATTTCTTTCATTTGAATGCTTGTTGTTTGTTTTTCTTTCTAAGTAAAAATTTTCACGTCATGCGCCTATGTACTTCTTTATGCGCCTATTTTTTATGCGCCTGAATGATTTATGCGCCTCTACTTGTATATGCGCTTAAATCATTCTGCGCCTAAAACCTTATGCGCCTAACTTCGTACTTAGTCAAATTTCGTTGTTTTAATTTTTCCTTAGTATTCACATAGAACCATATTATGCGCCTTGTAACTCTATGCGCCTTCAATATTTTATGCGCCTAATTCAATCATGCGCCTTGATTCTCTATAATTTTGTGCGCCTGTTTCAATTATGCGCCTATATATTTCATACGCCTATGTTACTTTGATCATTTTATGTTTCTATGCGCCTATATCACTTCTAACATCAATCATTTTTTTCAGGACCTTGCAAATTTCAAACTTGAAGAAACTCTTGATCTATTGGAGTTATCTGGTGAAGTGATGGGAAGAGAAATAATAGAGACTCTGCGCGTCGCTGGTCTGCTCCCTTTATTCACCATGGACCAAGATTTCTTCTCTGCGCTCCTCGTGGATGAGTTCTTCTCCACTGCTGTTCTAGTGGAAATTGACGTAAATGGGCGCACTCACTACCGGATTGAGGCGCGCGTTCAAAATGTTGACGTCCATATTTCATCATCTGTGATTCGACACTTGCTCGGTTTTCCATCTACCGGTGAAGATCGCATTATTGGGCGCCCGATGACTTACTCAATTGATGATCAGAACAAGATGGCTGCCTCACTTCTAAATATTCCCACGCTTCAAAACAATATCAAAAACACCGAAATTCGAGATGGTGGAGAACTCTTGACTCACATCGCTCACTTGGTGGGAACTTCAATAGTGTTCAAAACTGGGAACGTAAACCGATTCACGGTTGAACAATGGGAATACACAGCTGCTATCATGGCCAAAGAGAAGCTTCACTGGCCTCATATTCTGTTCAAGACTCTGCGTGAGCAAATTGATAAATTTGTGAAGAACAAAAGTGATGGAAAGACCCGATTCCGCTCACACTGCCTTATTCTCACAAAACTTTTTCTAACTTACCCTGAGTTAGTTAAGTTTTTGAATGAGAATCCGGAGTACAAGATCAACGATGTTCCAATGTTTGGTAAAGCTAGTTTGGACCTCAAGAAGCGCAGGAAGAAGCCCACAAAGCGCGCAAAAGGAATCCAAATCAAGACTGTTGAAGGCTTAGTAGATGAAGACACAGAGACCGATGATGCGCCAGTCCTTAAAAGCGCACCATTATTAAAGAGCGCAGTAAAAGCAAGCGCTAGACAAAGCGCAGATCCAGTGCCAGGCGCAGATAAAAGCAAAGGCAAACGGGTAGTTGATGACCCTACTCCTGCGCCTGTCAAACGCACTAGATTTGAAACTGATGATGAGCGAGATCTGAGGCTAGCGCAAGAAGCCAGCAGGCTTGAGGCTCAACGAAAAAGAGATGAAGACTTTCTAGCCAAACAAGCTGCTGAGTCAGAAAAGTTAGAGCGCATGAAAGGCGCCGGATCAAGCGCAGATATTGAGAAAGGGCCTTCTGTTTCCGCGCCTTCCCAGCGCGCTCCGTCTCAACGCGCCCCCACTCCTCGTGCGCCCTCATTCAAATTTCAACCTTCCAATATGTCAAGGGCACAACTCCTCTCTGATTTCTTCGGCGATGACATTTCAGACATTGAGGAACCCGTTCAGGGGGAGCAAGAGACCATCCCTCAGCGCACTCCTTCTCCAGTTGCGCCTCCACCTGGACCAGATCCGATCTCAACAGAAACTTTTGATGTTGAAACAGTTGTTGTTGAAACTGTTGAAATTGAAACTGAAGATGAATTTGAGTCTCCTACTCATTCACCTCCTCCTGCGCCTCCATCTCCTTCTGCGCCCCTTCAAGATTCTGCGCCCCTTCAAGATGATGCGCCACTCTCTACCCCTGCGCCTCCTCCGTCTGCTCCTGATTTGAGCGAGGTACTTTCCATTCTTCATTCTTTACAGCAGGGGCAAGCCAATTTAGAGCAAGGACAGGCGCATATAAAGTCTCAATTTGAGCTTCTTACTTCCTTACTCACTGATCAATCTGAAGAGATTGCTGCCATTAAGGGGGAGATGAACTCTCTCAAGGCCAAACTTTCTGCTCCTTCTCCTCCTCCGGCGCAGACTCAGGTTCAAGCTCATACTGACCAGGCGCAAACCACCGCTTCTGCGCCTACGTTCATACCTCAATCTGCTGCGTCTCAATCAAATATGAATGTGCTTGTATCTAAGTTGGATGTCCTGAAAGAGTTGGTCGTCACTCATTTCACTGCTGCTCACTCAAGCTCTGACAGACGCGCTGAACATATTTCTTCAGATATTATCACGGCTCAAAATGCCATTGAAGCTCACATTCAAATCTTGGAAGAAAACATTTCACAGCAGCAGCAGATCACTCAGCGTTCCATTGATGAATACCAAAACATCAATGTGAATCACTTGAGTTATATTAGAGACGGTATTACTGCTACTCACTCCAGTGTCACGGACACTCAAGGGTTAGCGAACCGTAGTCATCAGCTCGCAAAGCAAATTCAGCGTTCTGTTTCAGAGATCGTTGAAGGTTTGAAGGAAGATGATGCGCCTCCCAACCCTTAGCTTCTATTATTTTTTTTGTAAATCTTTAGAATCTTTTGTAATAGAACAATCTCTTTTGTGATAGTGATTTTGTGCTTACTTGTTTTAGCATCTTTTGTTTTTGTTCTATTCAAAACTTGTAACTTGTAACTTGTAACTCTTACACCCCAAGTTTTAATGAGAACAATGCATCACTCATTATCAAACCTTGTTCACTCAAACTCCTTGTTTGTAGAACAATGAATATTGTTTAAATTCATAATGCATCATATTGAATTGTTTCATACTTTCATGCATTAAGTTTAAACTTGGTTTAAACACATTTCAAAACTAAAAATCATATATCATCTTGAATGTGTTAAACTGTTGTTTCTATCTTTCCATATGTAACTCTTTATTCTTATTGGAATAGATTAGGAATCTATATTTTGGACTAGTGTGTACATTAACTTGAGACATGAATTACCAATTTCATTCATTTGGACATGTTTTTATCAAGTATAATGTTTGTCCTTGATATAGTAGGTAATGGCATCAATCAAATAGGGGGAGATTGTTGGGTATGCCCACATATATCTCAGTTTTAATGTATTAGGATTTATTAGATTTGATTGATCCATCACCTAAGTTTTATTTCATGGACTTTAGACCCACATGTAAGAAGTATTTATACTTCATTTTTTAGGTTGTCCATTGTTATAGAATAGGCTTAGAAATAGGGCAAGAAGATCAAGTTTCAAGAAAAATCACTCAGTGAGTTTGAGCCGCGCTTATGCGCCTCCTGCGCCACGCGCCATGCGCCTCTTCACTCGCGCCTTGCGCCATTTAGAGCGCGCGCATAAGGATTTCTTCATAAGCTTACGCGCCTATGCGCCCCTTGTTTTAAGCGCACGCTTACTGTGCGCCTATTGGCTAAATGCGCCTCTTGGCTCAAACGCGCCTCAAAGTGTTTTTTCAACACTCAGTGATTTATTGAAGACTCGAAGACTTGAAGAGAATTCAAATTACGCCAATGATCCAACGGTGGTTAAAAGATGCATATGCGCCTAATCTGTTGACACGCGTCCATAACGGTCACATTTATGTTGAGTGTCAAAATGGCCATAAAATATGCATGCTCCAATCAACGAACGACAGCTCATCTTATCCACAAGGATTTCCAACGGCTAGTTTTTTGAAGTTCACTATAAATACCCCATAACTTCAACATTTTGAAGTTGCTGAGTTTTGCTAAGAATTTCAAGAATTTCTCTCTCAAAGCATTTGTTGAAGATTTGAAGATTGCCTTCGTTTTTCCAGATTTCTCAAGAACATCTTCATACCTTCATCCTTAGCCCAGATCTTCAAAGCCTTAACACTTTAGTTTCTTGTGCTCTCCATCTCAAAGATCTAAAGAGCCTTGATTCTAAGAACACACACGCACCTCTTTAAGATTAATCATTTAGATTCATCTTTTAGAGATACACCGGTTATTGTTTTGGATTTGTTCTTTCATAGTAATAGATCTTGAGTTAGTGTATAAGCTCAAACATTGTAATTTGTAACACTCACTCATTATATAAGATCTCGATTAGAAATCCAAGACTAACCATCTTGGTAGAGGACGTAGATCTTTCATTGATCGAACCTCTCCAAATAGCTTGTGTTATTATCTTGTCATTTCTTTCAAGTTATTATTTTCACTCACTATTTGCTTGTTTACTCATTGTAGATTGATTGAACTGAATTGTGTTGTGTTTGTTTTATCATTTGCCTTAGTTCCTTATTTCACTCACTTTGAGCCAAAATACTTAGTGTGTGTGTTGCGCTCCCTTTATCACTTTGCGCCTACTTTCATTACTAAATTCCGCTGTGCATTTCACTCACTCACTTAGGCGCATTTCATAACGCTTACTTGATAAAGTGCGCATTCGCAATTGAGTTTTTCAAGGGTACGAAAAGAATTTTAAAACAGCTATTCACCCCCCCCCTCTAGCTATTTTTCATACCCTTGTTGCCCTTTGGGACCAACAGGTGTCTCCCCAGTTGGCCCCCGAGTGGTTGTACGGACAGCCCATAAAGCTAAGGGGAGTTCGTCCAGCCACTTTCCTTGGCTGCCTTCTAAGTTCTTGGTGAGTGCTCTCAAGACAAGTTTGTTGGCGGCTTCGGCTTGTCCATTGCCTTGAGGATGGCTGACTGACGACTTCTTGTGCTTGACTCCCAACCTATTCATCTCCTCGGTGAAGGCATCAGAGAATTGTAGGCCATTGTCTGTCACTATAGTGTGTGGCACGCCGAACCGACACCATATGTAATCATGGATAAAGTTGATGGCGTTCTCTTCAGTGATCTTTGCTAGTGGTTTCGCCTCTACCCACTTGGTGAAGTAATCGACTGCCACAATTAGATATTTGTTGCTCCCTTTGGCTAATGGGAATGGTCCAATGATGTCGACTCCCCACATGTCGAATGGCCATGTCGGTATGACCAAGCTTTGCTCTACGGCGGGTACTTTGGGTAAGTCGGAATAGCGTTGACATTTGTCACACCTCTTTACATAGGTTTGGGCATCCTCCCTCATATTTGGCCAATAGTAGCCGAGCGTGATGATCTTATCGGCAAGGGTTCTGGCCCCCGGGTGTCCCCCACAAACTCCCCCATGTACCTCGGCGAGGAGTTTCTCGGTGCTTTTTGGCGCGACACATCTAAGGAGAGGTTTAGAGAATGACCTTCTATACAGGATGCCATTTCAGACTATGTATCTTGCCGTCTTCTTTTTGATCGATTTGGCCTCTAACTCGTCCTCAGGAAGCTTTCCCTTCTCCAAGTAGTCCTTGTAGTCGTCGATCCATGTCCTTTCCTCATCATCTAAGAGCAAAATCTCCAGTCTTTCATAAGCAGGCTGGTCGGTGTAGATGATCAAGGGATCCGAGTCTTCAGCTGTTGCCATCTTTGAAAGCAGATCGGCTTCCAGGTTGTATTCTCTACCAACTTGCCGTATATCCCAGAACTCAAAATTCTTGGTCAGGTTTAGGACGAGGTCTTTGTACTTGGTCAGCATGTGGTTTTCGGTGTTGTATTCCCCTTTAACTTGATTCACCACCAGTTGGGAGTCGCTGTATGCTACCAATCTCGTCGCACCAAAGAATTTGGCTCTTTCAAGTCCCAGGATTAGGGCCTCATATTCAGCTTGATTATTTGAGGCAGGGAACTTGAACCTGATAAAGTCACGTGCAACATGCTCACCGGCAGGGCTAGTCAAGTAGACTCCGGCGCCGCTTCTACCTTGGGTAGTTGACCCATCGGTGTATAGGACCCAACAGTTGGGCGGTAACTCTTCCAAGGGCTCTCTGTCCATAGGGAACTTCCTTTTTCGGGCGATTGGTGTATGTTCATTTGTGAAGGTGGTCTCGACCAAGAAATCAGTAAGAGGTTGGGCCAGAAGAGTCTTCCTCGGCTTATAAGTTATGTCGAATTCGGTCAGTTCGATCGACCAGTTAAGTAGGCGTCCTGAGCTGTCCATCTTGTGAAGTATTTTTCTAAGAGGGGCGTTTGTGTAGACCGTGATGGGATGAGCCGAGAAGTAGGCTCGTAGTTTCCTGGCTGCAATTACCAAGGCATAAGCAATTTTCTCGGCATTGAAGTACCTGCTCTCGGTATCGGACAGTGCCTTGCTGACGTAGTAGACCGGCCTCTGGATACCGCTTTCTTCTCTGACTAGCACGGCTGCTATGGCTCGGTCGGTTGCTGCTAAGAAGACGTACAATGTCTCACCCATGACCGGGCTACTAAGTAGGGGTGGAGAGCTGAGGTAGTCTTTCAGTTGCTGGAACGAGGTCGAGCACTCTGGCTTCCAAGCAAAATCCTTTGTTCCCTTCAAGGCTTTGAAAAAGGAAAGGGATTTTTCTGCCGATTTAGCGATAAACCTACCGAGTGCTGCTATTCTCCCATTCAACCTTTGAACCTCTTTGATACAGGTTGGCTCCCTCATATCAATCAAGGCTTGGATCTTTTCTGGATTAGCCTCGATGCCTCGCTGAGAAACTATGAAACCTAGAAACTTGCCCGCGGTAACCCCGAAGACGCACTTGCTAGGGTTGAGCTTTATATCGTTAGCCTTTAAGTTGTTAATGGTTTCTTCCAGATCTGGTATATGGCTGCCGATCTTGGTCTTGATCACCATGTCATCAATGTAGGCCTCCATATTCCGGCCTATCTGAGATTTGAATACCTTGTTCACCATCCTCTGATACGTGGCTCCTGCATTCTTTAAGCCGAAAGGCATCATGACGTAGCAGTATACGCCGCCTGCAGCTTGAAAAGCCGTCCTTTCTATGTCGTCCTCGGCCATTTTGACTTGATGATAGCCAGAGTAGGCGTCCAGGAAACTGAGGGTTTTATGGCCGGCAATGGAGTCTACGAGCTTGTCAATCCTGGGGAGGGGATAGCTATCTTTGGGACAGGCCTTGTTCAGGTCCGTAAAGTCCACGCACATCCTCCATTTGCCATTGTGCTTCTTTACCATGGCGACGTTTGCAAGCCACTCGGGGTATGTTGCCTGTCTTATGATGCCGTCTTTGAGGAGTTTATCGACCTCGGTCTCAATTGCTTTTTCCTTGTCGGTAGAGAAGACTCGTCTTGTCTGTTTGACCGGTTTGAAGAACTTGTTGACTTCTAGTTTGTGGAGAGCGACAGCTTCCTTTACTCCTACCATGTCATCTACTTTCCAGGCAAATACGTCAAATTGTTTTGGATTAGGGAGATGAGCTCTTCTCGTTCTCGTTGGGATAGTTGCTTCCCAATCTTTACTTTCTAATCTGGATAGTCTGGGTTGATGACGACCTCGTCTAACTGATCAACTGGTTTTAGTTCGGGGCCGTCATGGAACTCTAGGGTCTCGACAATGATCTTCTTGACCTTCTCCTTATCCTCCCCTTCCAAACTTAGGTTTTCCATGTCCAACAGTTTCTCGATCTCGGTTTCCATATCAATCGGCTATGTGGCCCCCGAGCTTGGGACGACGGCGAGAGCCAAGTTGTCCGAAGCTATGTTCATCGAGATGCAGCCGAAGCCGTCTAAGCCGTATGTAACCTCGGCCTTAGTCGGGACATCGTTGTCAAGAATAACCCACTCTTCAGGTTCATCTTCAACAGTCGCCAATATAACACCGATATGTGGCGTCGAGGTTGTAACCGTGGTTGATTTTGAAACCGTGATTCTTTTATCGGGAGTATCAATATCCATCTTGGCCTTTGCTTTCCTGGACTTCATCACATGTTCCAAAAAATCTCTCGGCGACCTTGGGACGCACCCAATTCCAGCCGGGGTGGGGAACTTCACCCTTTGGTGAGGGAGGGAGGCAACTAGACCTAACTTTCCTTGACTGGGTGCACCTAGGATAGCATGGTAATCACTGTCTAGATCCATGACTATGAAGGTGACCGTGGCCGAGGTTTTGTAGGGGTGAGTGCCGACTTCCAAGAGTAAGTCGACGGTTCCTTTGGCATCGGCCTTATGATTAGTGAACCCTTCTAGCCTTCCATTATACGGGGTGAGCATTGTATCGGGAAGTTCCATCTCTTTAAAGGTGCGATAGTATAGCACGTCCTTGGCTGCTCCGGAGTCTATGAGGAGCCTGTCCATCTCGCAATTATCAATGTAGCCTGTGATGACCAATGGTTGTTCTCTCATTGCACGGTTTCCAGCCAACTCATTCGGAGAAAAACTGATCACTTCCTCCCTCTCATGGATCCAGGGAGGGATGTGGAAGACTTTACTTAGCTCGTAAATCTGCTCCTTGAGTTTCTTATTTGATGGAATTTCCTCTCTGATCACGCCTATCAACCCAGCCCGAGGTAGTCTGTCGACCTGGTCATTGTTTTTGTCTTCTTCCCTTGGGCGTTTATTGTCCTTGGTCATGAACTGATTGAGCTTGCCTTGGTCAGCCCATTTCTGCAGAATCTTCTTCAGGGCAAAACAGTTCTCGGTGTCGTAACCGTTATCTCTGTGATAGGAGCAATACTTTGTGGTATCCCTCGGGTATTTCAGGTTGTCTTTTAGAGGCTTGGGGTTAGGGAGATCCACCAGATTCATGATCTCATAGATCGGTTTATTGAATGTGGTGAATGTCTCGGTCCCCCTGGTCCTGTTTTTGCATTTGTCGTTTCCCCCGTTGGTCCCCTGGGACGAGTTCCCGTTATGCGACTTGTCAAGATCTCGGTCTCGTTCCTTATGACCATATAACGTCTTTTTCTTCTCCTCGGCGATGGCCGTAGCGTAAGCAACGTCGTACAACTCGGCTTTTGTGAGGGGCTCTCTGACCGACAATTCATAAGTTAGCTGCTCTGACCTGTGACCATTCGTGAAGCATACAATTATCTCCCTGTCGGTCAGGCGCTCTTCTATTGAGTCGGCAAGGTCCCTAAACCGGTTGTAGAAGCTCAGGGTGGACTCGTTTTGCTTTGGACCATGTTGGCTAGGTCAGACAACCTTTTCTTCCTCGCACCAGCGGTAGCAAAATACTCCAAAAATTGTGATTTCAGCTTGGCAAAGGAATTGATGCTGCTTTTCTCAAGGTCCATGAACCAGGACCGAGCTTCCTTTGTTAAGGTGCTTGCAAAGGCCTTGCACAGCACGTCATCCTGATTGGACACTAGGGCCATGGTGGCCTCAAAGGCTTGGATGTGATCCAGAGCATCGGCGTTACCGGAATATTTGTCTAGATGTGGGAGCTTTAACTGCGGATTAGGTGGTGCATCCTTAATCCTTTGCACGAAAGGGCGCATAGCATCGTAATCATTATTGGGTTTTCTGTGCCCCTGATTCATCATCTCAATGTTGTTGAGCCTTTCTCTAAGGTCGACAATTTCCCTTGCGCTGAATGCCGAGGTATGACTGGAACTGGCTATGCTTCGATCTCGGCGTCTCCTTTCACCTTGGATTGGTTCAAGGCGATGCCTTGAAGGAGTACGGCGAGGTGGAGTGTGCCGGGGTGGATCCGGCCGGGGTGGCGTGCACCTTGGTGGCTCCAGTCTGAGAGGTGAATGACGTCGGGCGTCCCCACGACGTCTTTCCTCTATAATTCCTACTCCAGGGGATTCATCTTCTTGTTCTTCCCGACGGCGATTAATGTGGTCCCTCAGGTCTCCATCTATATTGAGTCTTCCTAACCGTCCGTCTTGGCGACTTACACGGCTCTTGGGAGGCACATCCCGTCTACGATTCTGTAGGGGCTCCCTTCTGCTCACTCTGTCGTCTAGATTTGTCCCCCTCGTTCAAAATGGCTGGAGTAGGTTAGCCAAAGAATTTTTGGGGTCAAGATCTAACAGGGCCCTCTGTGCTTCGGCTAGCTGTTGGAGTATGTGAACATTCTGTTGAAGCAACGTTCTCTTGTCCAATGGCGGCGGCTGTGATGGTCCTGCTCCATTGTTTCGGGATACTGTCCATCGGCGGTGCCCATATTGGTTAACAACATTGGGGGCCGGCCCCTTTGAACGGGTATGCATTCCTCCCCCTTGTGCGGGTGCTGTAGGTGGGAGCCTTTGGTTCTGTGTAGCAGCGTTCGTGTTTTCGGGGGGCGGTGCATCCCTTGTGGTTTCTTTAGAAGGGGTGGCTTCTCGCCCGTCAACCAATTCTCCGGCCATGGTCTTGGAATTATCTGGCTAAAGAACTGACCAATCGATTTCCCGGCAATGGAACCAAACTGATGACGCCAAAATCTGGTTGGATCATCCCTCGTCTAGCGGTTCGGATAATCCCAGTGACAGTTCTTGATGGCCGGATCTGCACACACGAAACACACGTAAACTACACCGGGGTTTCACCGGCGAAGGCCCTCCGGTGTAAGAATAAGGATACGGGTGATTGGAAATAGAGAATCAATTGACTAGATTAGAGCCAAAAGTTCATTACCTTTCTCCTGTTGTGAGGACCTGTTTATATAGGCGCGGGTGAATGAATCCTAGCTTGTTAGAGAAGCTAGGATGCCCGTGTTGATGTAGGACTCGCCTTCCTTGGAGATAGACTCCTGATAGGGATGGATGATATCCTGTTATCTGGTATAAGAGATATCCTGGTTTAGATAAGGATTCTTTAGTGTTAGAATTGTAACATAATTCTGTAAAAGGTCTCCCAACGATAATGGGAGGTTTCTGATGTAAGTCGGCCCGTCATCTAACTCGGCTCGTCACAGAGGCCGGCTAGGGATCAGGCTTCTCGAACTAGGCCCAGGCAAGGACTGACTGCTCGGCCTTACTGATGTCGTCCTATAAACATGGACTTCTCGTGAGTGGGCCTCTCGATATAGGTCTGCTAGGCATATGGGCCCAGAGCTCCCGGGTCCCATTTAACCAAGTCGGTTTATGTCGTTCAAACTCCTTTAATCATTATTACTACTAACTAAGTAAATAACACAAATAATCAAGTAAGATGTGCAAATCATAAAATATGATGCAACACATAAAATGCACATATAATGTCAAATTAAAATCCCCAAAAATATAAAATAAATAGGGACGGGTTTTTGGGGTCGTTACAATTCTAGAACTTAAAGCCAAAACCACAATCTCCACCTTGGCGAAAGTTCCAACTGCAAAACTGGGTCACGATGCCACCAAGACCACCGGCTATCATCTTCGACCAATGTTGATCAAATCCAAACAATGGGCAAATTTATCCCCAATGACCACCTTTGTTAACATATCAGAATTCCCAATCTTCAATAACCGAATGTCACCTTCATTGACAATTTCACGAACAAAATGAAAGCGAACATCAATATGCTTATTACGGGCATGGTGCACTTGGTTTTTTGATAAACAAATAGCACACTGGCTATCACAAAACACACTAACGTGTTACTACAAAATCCCTAAGTCATTCACTAACCTATGCATCTAAATAGCTTTCTTAAAAGCTTCTGTGACTACCATATACTCAGCTTCGGTGGTAGACAATGAAACTATGGACTGGAGTACATAACGCCAACAAACTGGTCCACCAGCCATAGTGAACACATAACCAGTAGTGGATCTACACATATCCAAATCACCAGCATAGTCCGAATCCACATATCCAACCACAAGTTTATCAAGCTCAAGTTTTTCTTGCTTCTGAAACTTGAGACCAACATCAATAGTACCATGATGTACCTAAAAATCCACTTAACAGCTTGCCAATGCCCTTTTCTTGGATTGTGCATATATCGACTAACGATACTCAAAGCTTGATCGATATCTGGCCGGGTGCAAACCATAGCATACATCAAAACACCAACGGCATTTGCATATGGAACATTTTCCATCAACTTTTTCTCTTCATATGAGCTAGGGAACATCGAAGCACTGAGTTTGATGTGAGGAGCGAGTGGTGTACCAACTGGTTTCGTAGAACCATTCATACCAAATCTTGCTAACACCTTTTCCAAATACTGTGACTGGGTTCCTCGATCTCGCTGGATTTCCATCCCTAATATCTTTTGTGCTTCACCCAAATCCTTCATCTCAAATTCTTTTGACAGCTGAGCCTTCAATTTATCGATCTCCTCCTTGCTCTTGGATGCTATCAACATGTCATCAACATACAAGAGCAAATAAATAAAGGATCTATCTTTGAGTTTTCAAAATACACACAGTGGTCAAAATGACTGCGAGTATAATCATGCTCCACCATAAAGAGGAAGGTTGTTATTGAATGGAAAATGAAATCCTTGACCAGTTAAGGCCTTTACATATCTAAGAACTCTGTAAACTACCTTCAAATGTGGAACTCTGGGTTGTTGAATAAGCTAACTAAGTAATTGAACATAAAAAGCAAGGTCAAGCCTTTTAATGGTTAGGTAGAGTAATTTCCCAACTAACTGTCTATAGATTGAAGGATCTGGAAGAAGGTCACCTTCAGAAGCCCTTAACTTTGTATTAGGATCTAGGGGTATAATCAAAGGTGTAGAATCACTCAAACCAGCCACTTCCAATAAATCCAAGACATATTTTCTCTGGCTTAGATGAAAACCAGAAGAAATCCTTGTAACTTCAATAACAAGGTAGTACTTGATGTCCCCCAAGTCTTTGATGCTAAATTTTTTTATCTAGAAACTGTTTGAGAGAGTTGATTTTGTTATAAACAGAAAGCAGCAAGGACTATGTCATCTATATACACTAAGACACAAGTAAAACTGGTTGAAGTTTTTAGAGTGAAAATAGAATAATCTGCACAAGACTTAGTGTAACCAAGGTCAATGAGAGCTGATGTCAACTTAGCAAACCATTGTCCAGAAGCTTGCTTTAAACTATATAGTGATTTCTTTAAGTGACACACCAAATTGGACTGGGAAGGAATAAAATAGCCTTGTGGAATGGTCATATAAACCTCTTCTGAGAGATCTCCATGGAGGAATGCATTATTCACATCAAGTTGTTGAACAAACCAATTATTGGAGAAGCCAATAGGAAGAACACATCTAATAGAAACAATCTTATCCACAGGAGAGAATGTCTCATGGTAATCAATACCCTCAGAATGAGTATACCCTTTTGCAACAAGCCTAGCTTTATACCTTTCAATTGAACCATTTTCATGATATTTAACTTTGTAAACCCATTTGCAACCAATGGGTTTCTTTCCAGTAGGTAAAGGGACAAGATCTTAAGTATTATTACATTCCAAAGCAAGCAATTCTTTTTGCATAACATCAATCCAATTTTGATCTTTACTAGCTTGGGTATATGAATTAGGCTCAACAATATGTGCAAGTGCGTTGATAAAATGAGAATGTGATAAAGAACAATTATTGTAAGTAATGTACTTAGACAAAGGATATTTAGACTGAACATAATTGGTGGAATGGTTGGGAAGATTGATGATGTAATCCTTCAATCTAACAAATGGTTATCTGATTCTAGTGGAAGTTCTAGGAATGATTTGTGAGACAGGTAAATCTGAAGAAGGTGAATCAAGAGGAAGAATATGAGAATTATGAGGAAGAGGAGAAGAGAAGGATTGAGGAGATAATAAAGGTGATGATGAAGGTGTAGAAATAGAATTATCTGTATTATGAGGAGGAGATATGATAGGATGAACAATATAGTATTCAGGATTGGGCCATGAAGAAACATGAGAAGAAAACTCTGATACATGAGTAGGATGGTATGGTAAGATATGTTTATAGAAAATGACATGTCTGCTTGTAAACACTTGCTTAGTATCCAAATCAAGAAGTTTATATCCTTTCTGACCAAAAGGATAACCTAGGAAAATAGATTTGATGGCCCTTGGAGCAAATTTATCAGAAAATGAAATGTGTAGATGCATAATCAATACATCTAAAGGATCTTAAATGAGTATATGAATGAGTTTGATTATGAAGAAGTTGAAAAGGAATTTGAAACTTTGTAGCACTAGTGGCAATGAGATTGATCAAGTGACACTACAACAAAAATAGTCATTTACAACGTTTTTTTAACAACATTTGCTAATAAACGTTGTAATAAAGCTATAATACAACGTTTTAACAACAAACGTTGTAGTATATCTTAAATAACAACGCTGACTTAAGCAAACGTTGTGATATGTGTGAAAGACAACGTTCTCTGAGGCAAACGTTGTAAATAGTACAACGTTTGGGATATTAAACGTTGTAAAAATTCATATTACAACGTTTATTTTAAATGGTGTAAAGTTCATTTAATACAACGTTTCTTAATTGTCTTAAAATAAAGAGAGTAAAGAAAAAAAAGTGAAAATTTTAAACGGGCGCCCAAAATTTCACCGTACCCTTACTTCCCGCACTCTCCAAGTATCAAAGAAAATTAACCCTTCCCCCCAAATATTCCACACAGACGCAGTCCCTCTCTCTCTCTATCTCTCGTGCCCTAACCCTTCCACCAAGGAGTTCGATTTGCACCTCCGGCTCTACACAACGGAAAAGGGTAGCGTCGGAGCACTCTCTCTACAACGCGAGGACGAACGAACAGGAGCTGGGCATCGTCGCCGGCGTTTCACCTCCCTCGGAAAAATGTCAAACAACAACTCAGTTCCCACATCGCTCTCGAAGACTCGCCTTCGCCATGGCCATCGATAGAAGCAAAGCTCCTCCAGCTCCTTAAGATCGAGAAGGTAAAGTTTAACTCTCAGTATCTCGGGCTTTTCATGATTTCACATCAATTTCACCCAAGCTTTTTCTGAATTCAAATAGGGACTAAATTTAGGGCTTCAATTTTTGTTAAAAAATTCAATTAGTTAGTCTATGGATTTGATCTGTTTTGATTTATTTATTTATTTAATTTCTGTCTTGCTTAGAAAATGGGTGAAATTGGGATAGCTAACAGGGAATATGAAGAAAATGGGTGAAATTGGGATTGCATGGCATGTATCGTGGCCTCTCTCCCACTATTCTAGAAATGCTTCCTAACTGGGCGGTGAATGTGGCTGTTCTTCTGTTACCATATCTCGTGCCTGTTTCCCGAATGGCTTGCTTACTCAAGCAGTTTGAGGACAGGTTCCTCAAATTCTTAGCTGTACTTGCTTTTGATAACGTTGGTTTCATCTTTAGTGATTATCTTGATCTGCAATGTGCTTTAAGTCGAGTCACTCAAATAAATTGACATTGATGAACGATGATGTTTTTGTTGAAGAAATACTCGGAAGTCCCATAGGGACACTTAATATGACCTTACTAGGGCGGCATGGCAATGTTAAAGGGCTATGGTACATATGAGCTGCAGTTCCGAAGGCTGAGGGTCACGAACCTCCCAGGCTGGTTTTCATTATTAGACAAAGTTAGTATAACAATAGCCTTTAGTAGATAAACTCTACCTGGGGGTGGGTGGGTCCTTATGGCACATTGCCTGGATCATATAAAGGCGGTATAAAGCATTTAGTTTTTTAAACTCTGCACTATTGATTTTCAAGCATGAAAACTTAAAAGGACTCGCCCATCCACATCAGGTAACTAAAAGCACTAATTAATTGGGCTTTAATCACTCTAAAAGTACTTGGTGCCTTTTTCGCATTACCCGTATCTTCTAGCACACAGCGGCATGAGAAAGGCCACCTCTCTCCTTGACATTGTGTAAACATTTTTATCATAGTTGGAGAACTTCGCTAATGAATACTCATCAACGACAGCTCATTATATCAAATGTTATTCTCATTCTAAGATGATGCATGTATCTTATCCTTTAACCTCTTAAGTTTGGGGTCTTATCGCAATTCTTGATCCAGCATGTATAAAAAGAGCCTCGCTTATCTCGGGATGCAAATATTATTCTTCAACATTCATTTGTTCTCTATTTGTTTTTGATTTAGAAGCGAGCAGGTGGATGTGTATATGTAATTAGAATTAGAAATACTAACGCTATGAACAATGCATGAAAACTTGTCGAGTCAGTGGTCACTTTAGTGATTGATAATTTCTTGACCATGACACTTTTTTAAGACTGTTCATGTCAACCTTATTTCTCCACATAGAGTTCGATGTTGAAAATGATTTTGAAGTTGTAATTACCCTGACTCCCTGAGTACAAAACAATAGCTTGATGATGATTTTTTGATTTTTGTCATATGTAAATTCACATTTGCCTTCTTTTATGTTGTAATGTGCACTTGAAATGTTATAATATGAGGCATTCATGTATATTTGCTATTAAAATTGCATAAAAATCAACTTCCTTCCCATGAAAAGCTAGAAGAGATTGTCTATATGTTCCTTCATTGATTAAATCATATAACTTTTGTAGGTTTATTTCACGATTTATGAGCAGTTCAAAGGCTTACTTGGCTGAGGTTGTTAATTCACTACCTACCCTTTAAATAACAATGTTGAGTTGTGTAACTAAGTTTTTGTTTCTGTACAATTTTTACTTGGTTGATTTCGCTTCATGCAAGTGCTTCATGTGTTTCTGGTGCTATTCATATATAGATGGGAGCAATCAGCTTTCAGTTGGTGCAAATATGTTAGTTGCTTCTGGTGCTGGAGCTGTGACGACCATATTCACACATTAGAAGTACACAGACCAAATTTTTTATTCTATGATCTCAATTTACATGAACTAATTAGGAAAGTCTCTGTCGAATATCTAGCGACGTTGATGAATCACTCTCGAATTTGCTAGATATTTGAGAGATACTTGCGTATTTTCACATCTTTCTTTTGTCCATACTATATGCACGCGCATGTGATTACTCAATTGCCACATATGCGCATCCTTCTTTTGCCCGCACCATTGTGGTCGTTTAAAGAATAACACAGTGAGGTATAGTATATGCTACTTTGCAAAGCTGGGTTCAGATTTTGACCGTTGTGCTGTCAAATATTTTTTAAATTATACCCTTTGGAAAAAAAGTTGAAGCCCTAAGCATTGACCTCTTTTACCTTTATGCAGACCCAAGGAATGAAGACAGGCTTAGTGCCATATAGAGGTACATTTTCAGCTTTGAGGAGAATTTCTCATGAAGAGGGTATTCGTGGCTTATACAGGTTGGTGTGACTTATCTTTTACAGTAGTTGAAGTTATGATAGTGGGTACATGCTCTGTTGTACATTAAATTCTAAAACTTTCTTGTGTTTTAATCTGTGGACAGCGGTCTTATACCTGCACTGGCTGGTATTAGTCATGTCGCCATTCAATTTCCAGCATATGAACAGATCAAATGTTATCTGGCCCGCCGAGGTATATTAATTAACGTATCTTAACTCATTGTGCGCTCTTCGGGTAGGAAAACTAAATATTGTTATTTGCTTAACTAATTCAGATAATATTGCAACGGATAAGCTGAGTGCACGCTGTTGCCTCTTCAGTTTCAAAAATATTTGCATCTACATTGACATATCCTCATGAAGTACGGTGTTAAAAATGTATTCTCTTATTTAGTAATTTATTATTCATTGTCAGAATTCAGGACCAGAAAAAGGTGTGGGGGGGGGAGAACACTTTAGATTCCCCTTGACATTGGCACCCTTATCATTTTCTAGACACCCCCAAATATAATGGTTGCTACATGAATTTGACTTTGCCAAGGGGTGATCAATATGCTGGATTTGAAACCACTGAATCAAACACGAAGAAAAATCATTGAATAACTTTGATTTCGATTACATTGCACCTGCCATCCCCTTCTATGTCAATATACATTCGCTGCTGATACTAGTTAAACAAGCCTTTATTTGATGCTTATGAAGGATAACTTGAACCCCCATCACTTATCAAGGTTAAGGGACCATTAGAATTACCCATGATAGGTTTTGTTAATTTAGATTTGTAATCCCCAATACACGATTCACATAAGGTGTAGGAAACTATCACTTAAAGTTAATGGAATAGTTGAAGAATAACAACATTTGGCTTCCTGTAACTTACTGTGTGACTATCCCTGTTTGTGGCAGGACCACTTACAAAAACTGTACTGAGAAAAATCTTCTCTTTAAAGGGAACTCTAAAGCCAAATTTTGATATGGGTAATGACTGGGTTAATCTTCAGGCCTCTGGAATACTTGATTATGCCAAATAAATGAGGATAAATTACTAGTAAAGTAAGATGATCTATCATTATATGGTTATCATTTTGCGAATTCTTCTAATTAAGATTGTGTGATACTTGGAGAGATTACTATGGCCTTGTTCAGAGTTCAGACTGGCTGATAATCATTAGGTTCCCTAAAACATAATTTATGGGAGACAACCATTCTTGGTTAGTACATTAGTACTAGTCTAATGCAATTATCATTTTCCAATTTATTTATCTTGTTTCAACGAATTTCCCATTTGTTGGTTCATTTTTTCTTTTGAAAACTCCATTTTTTGGGATCTTTAATTTTATTTTTTATTTTTTTGTGTGGATCGAGGAGTCATTGTCCACTCTCTTGTGAGATAATGTTTACGGCCTTAAAATGCATGTAACTGAATATGCATAATAATCTCAAGTAACACATTGTATTTTCACCTGCTTTTGAAGGTACCTGTAGCAAATGGGAGTGGATCAAACCCTTTCTCTGTTGATGTTCCTAGAAACACAAGGTTTTTGTTTTCAAACAGAACACACACTCCAACAAAGGCCATTGCAAAATCGATTGTAAGATTATGTTAAGCTTCACAACAATATTTGACAATTCGAGCTGATATCTCTTAATGCAGGTGTATTTACTAAAACCTGGTAGTTCAGTGCAAGATCACTTTGAGAAATTGGTCAACCTCATAGAAAAGTTTCTTTTCTGAGATTTTTATTCTTGCAGTTATTGTTCTTTTGTTTTGTCATAACTTATATTTATCGCTCTGCATTGATTATTGTTGCAGGTATTACAATCCTTCCAATGGTAGTCGCTGGACTTATTCTTTAGAGCGTTTTTTGTTTTACTTGGTATCTACTTTTCAGAAACGCTTACAACATGAGCAAACGTAAGAACAAACCTGCATCGCTGATTGGCGTACATGTTCGTATATATCTTCTTCTAACTATGGGATTTTTCATTCAGGACCCTTGAAAACAACAAACAGTTTGAACTATGTCTAAGACAATCACAAAGGGCTTCTTTCGTGAGTACTGTACTGAAGTTGATTGATCGCGGTCAATACAGCAAAAATGATAATCTTTCTGAAACAGTTGCTATTGTATAACTACTATTTTTAATTTATGTTATTTATGAAATTTCTCTATCTCCAAAAGTCGTCTTTCGGTATTTGTCAATTTGTTTTATGGTTTCAACTGAAATTAATGGTGGTGGTGGGTGGGGGCAGGGGCGGGAGAGGTGGTGGGGAGGAAAATAAAATAATTTTTTTTTATTTTCTTGACTATCACAACGTTTCTAAAAACGTTGTCAATTAAATTTACAACGTTTATGCTAAAATGTTGCAAAAATGATCTACAACGTTTATACCAAAGGTTGTTGAAGAGTAATTACCACGTTGGATTAAATGTTGTAGTAAGAGATCTACAACGTTTAATATAAACGTTGTAAAAAGTGATTTTACAACGTTTAAACGTTGTAGAAAAACGTGTAGCACAACGTTTATTTAAACGCTGTAAAGTTTTTTTTACAACGTTTCAATCGTTGTAGAAAACTCGTAGTACAACGTTTAGTAAAGGTTGTAGTAGTCTGGGACCTATTACAACGTCGGCTGTAACAACGTTTAGCCAAACGTTGTAAAACGTCTATTACAACGTTTTTCAAACGTTGTTAATGAATGTTTTTGTTGTAGTGTGAGTTGCAGCTAGAATACAATATCCCCAACATGAGATAGGAAGGCCAGATCGGAATCTAAGAGCTCTTGAAATGTTGAGTAGTTGTTGATGTTTTCTTTCAACTACTCCATTTTGTTAAGGAGTCTTAATACAATAACTTTGTTGAAGAATACTGAAAGAACCTGTTATACATATGCACTTAAACAGGTAAAAGGTTAGTTCACAAGAGATCGACTATCTTGGCAGAACATGTCGACTATATTGAGGTGCAGTGTGTGTAACGTGGTTCAGAGTATTGCAACTCTCCTACATCCACGCTTTACTGTCGTCAACAGTAAAGAAGAAATCCACTATAATTCTTCGTCAAGTAATTATAATGAATTGCAGGAAAATTCCCTCAGAACTTTCTAGCCTAATTAGCCTCACTAACTAAGCTATGTACTTGTTGCAAAGTACAGAAAAAGGAAAGAAAAAGGTTCACAAATGTGAGGGTTTTGGTGATCTCTAAGATGGCTCTTATGTAGCTATGTGAGATCTATTTTTACTTATCTAAATAACATAGATTTATAAGTTTCAAGTGTGATTTACAATTGAGTTGCTTAAAAGCTTTAATCAAGTTGTATGAAGAATGGCCAAGAAAAAGAGGTATGGTCTTCAGTAGTGCAGGGCTCCTTTTATAGGTCTTTACATTTATATCCGTTGAGTTCCAACGGCTTGAATGTCTTGGAAATGCCATTGTCAGTTGTTTATCTTTGACTGGAACCATTGGAACAGTGTTTGTGAATAGTGTTAAGTCATGTTTGACTTTGACCAAGGGTTGAGTTGGCAAGGTTGAACAAGGTCTGGTATCTTGAAGGTCTGTTATCCCGACTGGTGAAGATAGTGGACCTGTGAAGACTTAAAGATTTCCAGTAACTTGAATATACTTCTTCATTAAATGAATTAAGTTCTTAATTATTTGTCAAAACTCTTAGTATAGAAACTAGGGTTCTAACAATTTCCCTCTTTTTGGGAAATAATTAAGATAAGAAGTAGTGAACAATCTGAAAAAGATAAATCAATCTAAAATTGAAACAAACAGAGTTAGTTCACAAAGGGAGATGCAAAGATATAAGTTTACATCTCAACAAAACATAAATCAAATGTTTAAAAAATAACCAAACAAAGTTTGAGACAGAAAGACTTAGTGAAATAATGCTTCTATACTGTCTTCACTTTGGTAGTCTGGTTCAGGTTGTACTTCTCCAAGCTCTACTGCAGTCAAATGTCTTTCTCTTTCAAGATTCAGTAGCTGGAGTTGTTTATTGTTGAACCTGAAATAGTACTATTTATTGTTCCAAGTGAGATTCTGTAACGACCCGAGCCCGCAGACCCGACCCGCCACATAGGTACCATACACTAGCCCACCAAGCATCTCCTCAATTGGGTCAACCACAGCCCATCACAGGCCTCCAAAAGTCCAATGGATGATTTGATGCTTAGTAGGAGTGTATGGGCCTTCTATATAGCACACTCAATTCCCACATATTTCCGATGTGGGATGGGGGATATCACAATCTCCCCCACTCAAACCCTTGCCGTCCCTGGCAAGGTCAATCAATACCCAGATCGAACCCCCGGGCTAGCTCGCAAGCCTTAAGGCCGGGGTTCCGCTCTGATACCACTTGTAACGACCCGAGTCCGCAGACCCGACCCGCCACATAGGTACCATACACTAGCCCACCAAGCATCTCCTCAATTGGGTCAACCACAGCCCATCACAGGCCTCCAAAAGTCCAATGGATGATTTGATGCTTAGTAGGAGTGTATGGGCCTTCTATATAGCACACTCAATTCCCACATATTTCCGATGTGGGATGGGGGATATCACAATCTCCCCCACTCAAACCCTTGCCGTCCCTGGCAAGGTCAATCAATACCCAGATCGAACCCCCGGGCTAGCTCGCAAGCCTTAAGGCCGGGGTTCCGCTCTGATACCACTTGTAACGACCCGAGTCCGCAGACCCGACCCGCCACATAGGTACCATACACTAGCCCACCAAGCATCTCCTCAATTCATTGGACTTTTGGAGGCCTGTGATGGGCTGTGGTTGACCCAATTGAGGAGATGCTTGGTGGGCTAGTGTATGGTACCTATGTGGCGGGTCGGGTCTGCGGGCTCGGGTCGTTACAAGTGGTATCAGAGCGGAACCCCGGCCTTAAGGCTTGCGAGCTAGCCCGGGGGTACGATCTGGGTATTGATTGACCTTGCCAGGGACGGCAAGGGTTTGAGTGGGGGATATTGTGATATCCCCCATCCCACATCGAAAATATGTGGGAATTGAGTGTGCTATATAGAAGGCCCATACACTCCTACTAAGCATCAAATCATCCATTGGACTTTTGGAGGCCTGTGATGGGCTGTGGTTGACCCAATTGAGGAGATGCTTGGTGGGCTAGTGTATGGTACCTATGTGGCGGGTCGGGTCTGCGGACTCGGGTCGTTACAGATTCATCCTATCATCATACTGAATGCCAAAGTTGATGAGTTGGCTCTTCTTTATCAATGGTTCCTTCTTTCCCAGATTTCTTGATACTATAGGGGCAGGACCAAGTAGTAGTTATCTTATGGAAGAGAGTCCTCTTGAAGGTGGTTGATCTTGGGTGAAGATTTCTTGAGGCTGAGAGAATTCTCTGAAGAGCCTTGGTTGAGATATGGCTTCAATTTGGTCTGCTATCCTTCCTGTAAGAGTTTCTTGGACCAGCTTTGTCAAGTCAAGTCTGAGGCCCTTCATTTGAGATCTAACATAGTTTCCAACTGCATTGATGTCTTCATGAGTTGCAGCTGGTTATGTAGATGGTTGTGCAAAGACAATGGGATCAGGAACAAGAGGGTAGGAGTACTGATGAAAGGGCTCCTGCAAAGATGGTTCATTGCGAAAGATAAAGGAGTTTGGCAAAATTCCTCCAAACAGTCTCTTGATTGCACAAAAACCAAATATTTTCTCAGAAACTAGCCTCCAATAAATAACTTTGATGAGGTCAATGCACTTGGTCAGAACTACTCCAGATTGCATATAAAGGGCTTCATTGAGATTGGAAGACAAGCACTTGGAGAAGAGTTTTTCCCATTGGACCATTTTACCTCCATTTAGACTTGAGGGAACTAGACTGGTCTCATGAACATAAAACTGATTCAAGGATAGTCTGAAGGTTTCCACTCATTGTGCACATAAAAGATTCTCCCTACAAGCTCTCTAGCAGTCATTTTGAGTTGGGCTTTAGAATAGGTCCAATACTGACTAGAGATAGCTGAGCTAAGAATTTCTTGAGGAAATTATAGGCTTTCAAAGCAGTATGAGTATCAAGGCGTGAAGCTGCCTCAGACCGATGAAGAGTACCAGAATCCCCTTGGGATAACAGTAGGGGATTCAGAACTTATGACCGCTCTTATAAACATCGAGGTCCTCAGAAAATGAGTCATCAGATGTGGGGATGGTCCTTGAGAAAGTGGGGCTTTCATGATTGAAAATCTGGGGTTAGTTCCAAAAAGGCACCGGGGTTTCCACAACCAACATCTAGGGCAAGTCAAAGCAATCCACCGGGAAAGACACCGTCGAGTAAACTTGATCAAATGGGTATAGGGAATTGATCTTTCGAGTACTCACGCTAGGCTTTCATTCCCGCTCCACCATATATCTCACCACGACTCCGTTCCTCGCAAAATTTTCAGAAAAAATACACAATTCCTTCCTGTAGATACCCCGGGGAGCCACAACTTGGCTAGAGCGGTGAATTATCCTAGGATGTCTAACTTGTTTTTAGAGTCGCCACCTATGTTTTGAGGAACATAAGAAAAACCTATTGATTATAGCCTAAGTTTGATTACGAAAACAGAGATTCTTTGTTTTGAGGTTCGGGGGTTAGATTACGAGATGGGAAGTACCGAAACACCCATCTCGTCCAACTAAAGTTGGTCTTGCTTGATCAAAATCTACATGAATAATAACGTTCTTCTTCTTCTTCTTTAAGTCATAAAAAGGGGGTTTTAAAATAGAGTTTGGAATGTAGGAGATAACTCCTTAACCAACCTCAATGAGATGAGGTGATCATTAGAGTCATGTCCCAAAATGATTTGGGTGATTGAACATTTGATTAGAGTAAAATAGAGAGAGGAGATGAAGTAGAAAAGAAAGGAAAAGATGGACTTTTACCTACAATTTGAAGACCTTCAAATATTGCTTGATGAGATCCTTGGAGAACCTTTAGAAAGTGGTTTTGGTATAGTTTTTGTAAGTTCAATTTTCGGTCCCTGAAAATGGAGGTAAAGGGAGGTTTTTATAGGTGAAAGAGGGGTGTTTTTGGTGCCAAAACTCAGTCACCAAGAAATCCTTCCCGGGCGAAATCCTGTAAATTGAGCAAGGGAGAGAATCCTGGCCAGAAATCTGTAACTGAAGCCCAGAGGCGCGCGCTTCCTACTTTGGGGGCGGGAGGCGCACGCGCCTGACTCCTCCTGTCGGAGGCGCGTGACTCAGAGAAGGCAATTTTGACAGAATGGACTAGAAAGTCAGCCCTGTCATTCAGTTTAGTCCCTGGACTTAACGAAGTCAGTCAGGAACTTAACGGAAGTGACAGAAACTAACGAGAAACACTTAAAATGGGGAGGAACACAAGATCAAATGTGCAATTGGGGTGAGCGGTCTAAGGCGGGGTGTCTATAGAGCCCCTCGGCGACGTGGATTGCAAAGAAAAACGCGTCGACGAAAGTTAAAAACACCCGCCGAGGACATCACCAAGAAAAAGCAAAGACTCGATGAAAGCAGGAATTTGAAATTGCGAGAGATAGTGGTGCGCTCCCTGTGTGAGCGGCTTTTGTTGATAGAGGGGGTGGCATGATCCGTTAGGTGAACCTGCCCGCTGAATGTTTTGAATGAGGCCGTTAGTGAACCTTTTGAACGAGGCCATTGGTGAACCTTTGGAGAGGCCGTTAGTGAACCTTTGAAGAGGCCGTTAGTGAACCTTTGAGGACGAATCCGTTAGTGAAATCCGTTGATGAGGCCGTTAGTGAACCTTTGAGGAGGCCGTTAGTGAACCTTTTGAGGACGAATCCGTTAGTGAAATCCGTTGATGAGGCCGTTAGTGAACCTTTGGAGAGGCCGTTAGTGAACCTTTGAAGAGGCCGTTAGTGAACCTTTGAGGACGAATCCGTTAGTGAAATCCGTTGATGAGGCCGTTAGTGAACCTTTGAGGACGAATCCGTTAGTGAAATCCGTTGATGAGGCCATTGGTGAACCTTTGGAGAGGCCATTAGTGAACCTTTGAGGACGAATCCGTTAGTGAAATCCGTTGATGAGGCTGTTAGTGAACCTTTGGAGAGGCCGTTAGTGAACCTTTTGAGGACGAATCCGTTAGTGAAATCCGTTGATGAGGCCGTTAGTGAACCTTTGAAGAGGCCATTAGTGAACCTTTGAGGAGGCCGTTAGTGAACCTTCGGAGAGGCCGTTAGTGAACCTTTGAGGACGAATCCGTTAGTGAAATTCGTTGATGAAATATTGCTTTGAAGTCTCGTGCCACTTGGAGTCACACTTGACATCTTTTAGAATTGTGGGGTGCGGGTACAGTTGACCGCGACCAGAAAAATGTTCCTGCTGGGGATGAAATGTTGAGATTGACCCTTGAGGGAGGTATGGCACCCGTGACAAAACTTAGGGAGTTTGGAATCCGGAGGAGGACAGCCTACTTTTGAGTGGGAGTTTCTATCCTACTTTCGATTTTTTGACATGCCTTAAGGGCGGACCAGAAGAAGGTGTGCCCAACTGGGTGTCCGAGGACCGGGACTGTGTCTTGATTTAGGCTGGAGATCTCTGACAAGGCCCTTTTCTGAAGTGATCTAGACTTGGGAGGCGCGCGCTTTACTCTGTGGGCTTGGGACGCGCGCGCATTTGAGACCGCTGGCAGGTGGCGCGCGCGTCTGGGAGGCAAAATTCCGGGCTTGACATTTGCTGGCCAAAAGAAACCCCAACAGCTATAATATCATCTTCTGTTCGACCACTTGATTCTCACAGCTCCTTTCTGCCATTTTTGAACATCATATTATTGCTCAACTTTGCTTGTGATCAACATTTTCCATGGCTTCCAATTCTTTTGTTCTTGATGCCAAGGTTGTTAGTGGTTATGAAAAGGACTTGGGCACTTTCGTGTATTCTTTCAAGACCCATCCCAAGAAGGCCTTCATTAAAGACTTCGGGTTCCGAATTCTTTTCACTTTGTGGACATTGAAGCCAGATTGGGATTTGTTGAGAGCTGCCGCGGCTTTCTGGGATTGCGATAGCCATACCTTCAACTTTTCAGCTAATGAAATGGTGCCGACTGTTGATGATTTCGGAGCCATCCTCGGCATGCCTTTGGCCGGTCGGATTGCCGTCCCTAAATATCACCGTGGTGC
This sequence comes from Campanula takesimana, assembly GCA_026119855.1. Classification (NCBI taxonomy): domain Eukaryota; kingdom Viridiplantae; phylum Streptophyta; class Magnoliopsida; order Asterales; family Campanulaceae; genus Campanula; species Campanula takesimana. The sequence goes on along the minus strand of JAOWBW010000640.1, from coordinate 14,184 downwards.
TATTGACTCTTGGGTTGAGTTACTGAATCTCCCTGTTGAGGACGTACTGTGATTGACATAACTGAGTTGCCGATGTTTTTCAGTTTACACTCGGAGGATCCGGTGGTTCAATCTTTCAAGAGGAATGCCATGGCCGCTTGTCTCTTTAGTGAAGTACTGTTTGTTGCACCCCTCGGGACTGTGGATGCGCATTTGGCTGAGATTATTTTGCAAGCCAAGGAGCAACAATTTAGTGTAATCCCTCTTATTGTAGGGGAGACGTTGCACGACCTTGATGAGTTACATAGGACGGGCAAGATGTGTCGGGGAAGCCCTTTGCTCTTGACCATATGGCTCTGAGAAAACTTCAAGATTTATTCCTCGGATGGTGATTTGTCTCCTTTTGCTGTTCATAGGAGGAAGTTATTGATCCGGGATTTATCTGAAGATGGTTGGAAGAAATTCTTTGCTTCTCGGATAACCGTCGACATTGAGTGGTGCCCTCCTTCTTGGGGTCTTCGTCCTTTTGTGGAATGGACTCTTGGTTTTCAGCACGTGGTTGTACCCGGCTTAAGAGATTCTTCATTTTACCAGCCAGAGCGGGTTCTGCGGCAGTTCGGTCGCCAACAGACAATTCCTTTTCCGAGGGACGGAATGCTTCGTCCAGTTGCTTACATGGGTCCTGACTTCTCGAGTGAGCTTTAGTCGGCTTGGGGAGATGACCGCAACCGTTGGGCTTTTTCTCCTCTGCATCGGGGGAGTGTCTTCCTTCCCGAGAGCTACTTGGATTATTTATTTGGCACCCTTTACCGTGGCATCACTTGGGTCGATGTGCTTCGTGCCGAGTTGTTGGGAAAGGGTTTTGAGCCTAGCAGCACTTTGAGATATAGGGAGGCTGCTGCTGATTCGAGTAACATTCTCGCTGACCCTTTCGGTACTCCTTTGGATGACTTTTATGCTAGGAGACGTGTTGCAACACAGAAGGTTTCGGTGCGTATTAGTGCTCCTTCGTTACCCAAGAAGAAAAGGATTGAGAGACGATCGGGTGGTCCTTTGAAAGCTAAGAGAAAATTGGATTTTTCTTAGTACCCTAAGAGATTGCAATTAGACCACTTTGTTTTAGGATTTAATATTTTGATGTCTTTTGTTGCTCAATAAATCCGTTGTAATGGCTTGAATAATTCATTGAATGAATAAAAATTGCATTTTGTTATTTGAAGTGAATTGGGTATTTTTGATTTTTTTTAGACCACACCCGAAGGTTGCCTACGTTCCTCCAGTTGGGAGGCTCAGGTCTCCGTAGTTCAAACAAACAAAGACCATTTTTTTTTTTTGTGTGCACCCTGTTTTTTGCCTAGACCGCCCTTTCGGGTTTTTTCAATCTAGCGGGCTTCTTTTTTGCACGAGCTCTAATTTTTGCCTAGGCCGCCCTTGCGGGTTTTCAACCTGGCGAGCGATTTTATTTTTTTATTTTTTTTTTTCTTTTTATGGTCTTTGTTTATTAAGCGTAGAACCTCTTGAGCTTGTCGAGGTTGACCTCCTTTGGCAGCTGGTCACCATCTAAATCCACGAGCCGGACTGCACCACCGCTTAGTATCTTTTTGACCACGTACGGACCGATCCATCGGGGTCCCCATTTCCCCAAGGGATTCATGGCGTTAGGAGGATGTTGTCTTAAGACCAAATCTCCCACATTGATGTTTCGAGGCTTTACCTTTTTGTTGAAAGCTCTTTCCATCCTTTGCTGATATGCCTTCGTGCGTTCGAGTGCTCTTAACCTTTTCTCGTCGAGTAAGGCTAGCTGTTCGTATCGACTTTGCATCCAGTTGACCTCGTTGACTTGATTCTCGAGGAGGACCCATAGAGATGGGACTTCAAGTTCGATTGGGAGTACGGCTTCAGAACCATAGACTAACGCATAAGGAGTTTCTCCCGTTGCTGACCGTATTGATGTACGGTAGCCCCACAATGCTAAAGGTAGCTTCTCGGGCCAATCTCTTCCTGTTGAGGCCATTTTCTTGACGATGGTCTCGATGGTTTTATTTGCTGCTTCAACCGCGCCATTTGCTTGGGGACGGTAAGGAGATGACTTGTTCTTGGTGATCTTGTATTCTACCAAAAGTGCATCCATTTCTTTCTCAAAGTGAGAGCCGTTGTCGGAAATGATTTCATGAGGCACGCCGTATCGGCACATGATATTAATCTTTACAAATTCGGCCACTTTCTTTGCGTTGAGGGTCCGATAGGCTTGTGCTTCGACCCACTTTGTAAAGTAGTCGACTGCCACTAGGACGAATGACTGCCCATTGCTCCCGGCAGGATGAACTTTACCGATGATGTCTATCCCCCAACAAGAGAAAGGCCAAGGTGTGACCATGTTGTAAAGTTGTGAGGGTGGAGCATGTTGCAGATTAGCGTGGAATTGGCACTTGGCACACCTTTTGACTTTCTCGATACAGTCTCGTTCCATAGTGCTCCAATAGTAACCAATGCGAAGTATCTTCTTGACTAGCATAAACCCATTCATGTGGGGTCCACACTCTCCTTCGTGCACTTCACACATTATTTCTTGAGCTTCGGCCTCATTGGCGCATAAGAGATTTATTCCGTCGTGGTGCCTTTTATAGACTCGGTCCCCAATCAGTACGTACCGAGAGGCTAGCCTTTGCAGAGCTGCTTGAGACTTCTTATTGCTATTCTCGGGATAAGTGCCATCTTTGAGGAAATTCATGATATCCGAATACCACGGAGAGTTTGTTTGAACCTCGTTGATCTCGATACTCATGCAATATGCCGGACTGTTCCTTCGGGCAATTTTGAAAGGCTTCACCATTTTCCCTTTGGGCATTTCGACTAATGAAGCTATAGTGGCCAGTGCATCGGCGAAGCGATTTTTATCCCTTGGCAGGTAGTTGAAAGTGATCTCTTGGAATTGTTCAACCAATTCTTCAAGGTGTTGACCATACTGTTGGAGAGTTGGGTCTTGGGTTCACCATTTACCCGATTGTTGATTGATAAGGAGCAAAGAGTCGCCGAATACTTCTAATTCCGTGATGTTTCTTTCGAGAGCTGCTTCGAGCCCTGCTATGCATGCTTCGTACTCGGAAATGTTGTTGGTAGCCTCGAATTCCAGGCGGATGGCGATGGGAGTGTAGATGTCTTTTGGATCGACAAGCAATACTCCTATACCAAAGCCGTGTTTATTGGCGGCGCCATCGAAAAAAGTTGCCACTTAATTTCCTCGGTTGCAGTACAAATTAAATGCTCGTCGGGGAACTGTACGTCTTCCCCCTTCACTTCGTCACACGGGAATTCGGCAAGCTGGTCACTGAACACTTTCCCCCTGACAGATTTTAGTGTGACGTAAGTGATATCATAGCCGGCGAGCATGAAGTACCATTTGGCTATTCTTGTTGACATGAGAGGCTTCTCGAAGATGTAGCGGAGCGGGTCCACCTTTGCTACTAGCTTGATCGGAAAAGCTTCCATGTAGTGCTTGAGCTTTTGAGTGACCCAAACCAATGCTGCACATGACTTCTCTAGGACAAAGTAGTTCTTTTCGCCTCCTTGGAATCGGCGACTGACAAAATAAATGGCATTCTCCTTTGTGGACTCTCGTTGCTCTTGTGCTAACATAGCCCCTAGGGCTTCATCATTGACAGTGAGATAGAGCAAAAGAGGTTTCTCCTTGTGTGGCAGAACTAGAACAGGAGGGCACGTCAAGTAATGCTTCACTTGGTCGAAGGCTTCTTGGCACGCGTCGGTCCATTCTAAAGCCACATTCTTCTTGAGTAGCTTGAAGATTGGCTCGCACATGGAAGTGAGTTGATGCACAAACCGACTGATGTACTGCAGTCTGCCCATAAAACCCTTGATCTCTTTCTGCGTCTTTCGGGGAGGCATGTCAATGATTGCCTTGATTTTGGAGGGGTCTACTTCAATTACCCTTTCAGTGACCATATAACCAAGGACTTTGCCTCGGATAACCCCGAACGTGCATTTTGCAGGGTTGAGCCTCATCTTGTGTTGACGAAGCCTTTCGAAGAACTTGCGGAGGTCGATTAAATGTTGACCATCGGTCCCTTTGGAGTGAATGATCATGTCGTCCACATAGACCTCGATTTCTTTGTGAATCATGTCGTGGAACAAGTCCGTCACGGCTCTTTGGTAGGAAGCCCCAGCGTTTCTTAACCCAAATGGCATGACTGTGTAGCAAAAGGTACCCCACGGTGATGTGAAGGCTGTCTTATGTTGATCTTCTTCGGCCATGAGAATCTGATTGTACCCAGCGAACCCATCCACGAATGAGCGAACCTCATAGGCAGCTGTGGAGTCGACCAGCATATCAATATTAGGGAGTGGAAAATCATCCTTTGGGGAAGCTTTATTCAAATCCCAGAAGTCCACACAAACTCGAACCTTGCCGTTTGCTTTTCTGACTGTCACGATGTTGGCTAACCATGTCAGATACTCGATAACCTTGATGAAACTCACACTGAGGAGCTTCTCAATCTCTTCTTTGACCTGCAGAGACCATTCTGGCTTGATCTTTCTGAGCTTCTGCTTTACTGGCGTGGCATCTTCTCTGATCGGAATCCTGTGCTCCACTACCTTTCTGTCCAAACCCGGCATGTCTTTGTATGACCATGCGAACACATCCACGAACTCCCGTAGTAATGCAGTCAATCTGTCTCTGTCGTCCCCCTTGAAGAAGCTTCCAATCTTAGTTTCTTTTGGCTCTTCTTCGGTACCCAGATTAACAACATGCAATTCTTCGTCAGCTTCTGGACCATTCTCGCCACGACTACGGACTTGTTGAGCAAGTTCATTTAAGTATGTTGTGTTTTCGTGGTCTATTTCATCATAATTTGAATCGTTATTAACTTGTTCGTTAAGTTCATTATTAGTCAATTCATCATTTATGATGTTTGCAATCTCAGGGTACTCAGAAATATCAAATTTTTCATTTACAAAGAAAGGAAACACACGCTCGGCTATGGCCTCCAAATCCTCTTGGGTGAGGGTATTAGAGACACTCTTGGACTCGAAAGTAAGTGTGAGCCGCTCTTCCTTTGTTGCTGTGCGGGGTATGCAACCCATTTCTTGGACTAAGAATTCTTCGGATACCATGGGCCCTTTCGTAGAATACCAATTGTTGATCGGCTCGGAGCTTGGCGGGATCTCACTGATAGTTTCGTTCATGATGACGGTGTCATGGATGGCGTTGACTTGGCATTCATTCATCATGGCAAGCTCTTCGAACATGGAGGCTAAATCTGTCAGTTCTTCCCCCACGGTGATTTCTGTCTCGGACTCTGTAGTCACCTTCCTTCCCCACCATTCACGGGGCGACATGGGAGTTGGTTCCCTTTCGGATTTCTGGATCTCACAATCGGAGAAGATTTCGAGACCGGGCTTTTTGACACCCTTATTGTTAATCCATGGCTCGGGAAAGATCACGTATGGGACGTCTTCCCCTTGGCGGACAAAATAACCATTCAACGTCTTGCGGTAAGGCCTTAGATTAGGGACCTCATAACGACTTCTTGATCGCTTGCTCTTGTTTCAAGTCCTCTCTGGAAGGCTCGTACCCCAAACCAAATGTGTTCTTGACAAATGGGACTTGCACAGGGTTTAGGATTCCTTGTTGATATTTCCCTAGGCCTAAACCAGGGAAGTAGTCCATATTCCTCATCATGCGGAGGACTTTGTGATTGCTGGGGGTCCATGATCCGTTTCCCCCTTCTTTGTCAATGGCGTTGATTGAGACGCCGGAGAGAGTGGAGTCTGGTAGACCATGCTGAACTTGGTGGACGGGCTCACCTTTTCTGTGGATAGTGATGTTTTCAGCCATGACGGTCACTATTTCATCACCATTTCGGATCTTGACACATTGGTGGAGAGTTGACGGGACGGCATTAGCACTGTGAATCCATGGTCGACCCAAAAGTAAGTTGAACGATGCCGGGATATCAAGCACTTGGAATGGAACGGACATGACCATACTCCTAAACTCGATGTCTATTTCGATCATGCCCATGACTGTACGGGCGGTGCTGTCATAACCTCGGATTACTTGAGTAGAAGGCTTCAAATCGGAATCCTTAAGCCCCAGTATGCCCATGATTCTGCCAGGCATGAGATTGAGTGCGGAACCACCGTCCACTAAGACTCTTGAGATGGGCCTCCCCCTTGCTCGTACCTTGAGGTAAATAGCCTCGTTGTGATCGGAACCAAATGGTGGAAGGTCCATATCGGCAAAGCTGATGACGTTGCCAAAATGAATGTGACCGATCATTGCCGTGAGGTCCTCGGGAGTAGTATCGGGAGAAACTGATGTATCATCGAGACTGCGGATGACAAGATCTCGGTGTTTCTTTGAGGATGCAATGAGGTCCCAAATAGAAATGTTGGCTTGAGTTTTCTTGAGTTGGACAAGTAGAGGGTCTTCGGGAGTGTTGCGAGCTTGCGGCCTTTGAGAAGAGGAGCTCGGTGCGGAAGTGGAAGGGTTGCTTGCTATGACTCGACCGGATCAAGTTAGCATGTTGACGTTCCCATCTTGCTTCTTTTTCCTATTCTCTAGTACTTCCCTCATTACCTCATCGTAAGTCACTACATAACAAGAATTGTCAAGTTTATTCATAACATTGGGGCCCCCATTCACAATTGGGATTGAATGGGTGGTCCCCTCGAGTTCTCCTATCTCTATTACATTGACATGTTCGCCATTAGCCACTACAAATTCTTTCTTATCTATAAGATCTTGAATGACATTGCGGAGAACGAAGCAATCCTCGGTGGTGTGGCCACTATATTGGTGGTAGCCACAATATTTGTGGTGAGCAAGATTGGGGTGGACCGTCTTGGGTTGGTACCCTTGCACGGGTGTGACTTGACCCTTTGCCTTGAGGACTTCGAACACCTCAGTTTGAGTCATGCCTTGGAGAGGCGTATAGACACGGTCATTTCGGGACTTCTTCCCTTGAGGTGGAAGAACCCTTTTGTAATTCCCCTTGTCAATAGTGACGGCGTTGACCGAGGTCTCTTTTGTGGAGTTGGAAGCGGCCTTGTATCGGTAAGTAGGAGTGGTCTTCTTAATCTCCTTAAGCAAGTCATCCATGCGTACCCCCGCCTCATACATTTGGGAGAAGTCGGAGTAGCAAGCCCCACTTAGGTGGGTGCGGAGATCAATCTTGAGACACTTGAGAAAGATGTCCATTTGCTCTTTTGTGTTCGGCCTCTCAACAATTTCAGAGAGTTTGTCATTCCATCTCCTTGTGAAGTCAATGAAGGACTCGTTGTCTCTTTGAGTAGAGTTCTCTAGCTCTTTCCTTGTGGGCCGGTGAGTGGTGTTGCCTTGGTATTGGTTCTTGAAGGCAAGCATGGCGGAGTCCCAATCAAGACGGACAGTGAGCGGGAGAGTCGCATACCAATCTTTTGCCGCCCCCTCGAGAGTGAGAGGAAAGCATTGAGCCATCACCTTGGGGGAGACCTTCTTCGGAACCATTGCCCAAATATAAGTCTCAATGTGAGCCATGGGACAAGAGTTGCCCTTAAATTTGCTTATGTCGGGCATCTTGAACTTATCAGGAAGAGCGGCCATAGTACTCATGAGGATGGATGATTGATAAAGGCTTGTGTCGGAGCCTTTCCCCATGTTGTGCCCATTGAATTTTTGGTCGATGTAGGCCATGATAGAATCCACCATTTTGGGCTCATTATTCTCGGAACTCGGCTCCCCCATTTTCTTGGTGCGGGTGTTGACATAAGGACTTTTGAACAAACCCTCGGTCCACTCGGATTCATCATCATTATTCTTGTTCTTTCCCTTGGCAAGGTTAGTGAGCTTTTCTTTCATTAGCTCCATCTCGGCCTCGTGGGCCTCCCTTTGGCTGTCGAGGTGGGATTGCCAAATATTGTCTTTGCTTTGTGCCTCCTTATTAAGGGTGGAGACTTGCTCTTGGAGGAGTTGGACCATTGTTGAGAGCTGTTCGAGAGACATGGTGTTGCTGCTGCCAGTCATGGTTGATGTAGGAGCTGTTGGAGTGATCTCTTCACGGACTAACCGATTTGCCGAATCCCGGTAGACTCTGTAAGTACCAATTGAACCTATATTGCAGAAGAGGCCCTTGTCAGTCTTGAGTAACACTTGCGGTCCACGAAGAGGCTTAGAACACACAGTTGGGCACATGACTCGAACCACATAAGAAAAGACTCTTTTTTTTTTTTTTTTTTTTTATAAGTCGGAGGGAATGGATCCCTTTTGGGGTTTCTAAGAGAATAATGGAATCGTCACACTAGTATATAGACCATCTCGTGGTCCCATATACTCATCGGATTCCATCGCGCTTGTGAATCCTACATGTATCGGGATTAAACTAAATTAATGTAGTAAAGCATAAATGCGGGGACGGATTTTTATTTTCGTCCAAAATAACCACTTTTGGGGACGGATTTTTATTGCGTCCATTTCAACAAGTTGGCATGTATGATTTGAAGACATTAGTTTAGGGAAATCTCGGTACATGGAAACCGACTTGAGTCACGGAGTGTTAGACCCTAACTAGAATTGTGTGGCTTGTGCTCGGCTTGAATATGAGGCTCAAAGGTCACCCCCGGCATGTAGTCTTGAACTACGCCACGGGCTGAGGTTTACCGCTTCGAAAGAGCCAAGGTCGAGTGGAGCTTGAAACTTTCTAGGACGGGCCTCGACGGGTTTGAGGTTGGACTTGTGCGACTCGATAGTGAGCAGTTCATAGGAATATGTGTATGTAGTGTGAGGTATAACAAGTGACAAATTATTTTTTTTATTATATTTTTTTTTTTGAAAAGAAAGAAAACAAACAAAACACATAAGCACATAAATTACAACTCCCGAATCACCCGTGTGACCGGTAAATAAAACACAGAATTAAAACAGTCTGAGGGTTCAATTCTGTTCTGATGCAGGCAACTGTTCCCACACCCCACTGTTCTGCTCAGTCACTGAAACCTGTTTCTGTTCTGGGAACCAACCCAGAAGCGTGCGCCTCTGAGTGTTGATGTGGGACGCGCGCGCATGGCGCAATGCTATTAGGAGGCGCGCGCTTCTGGGCACACCTGCCAGAATGTCAGATTTTGGACTCAGGGGATTGCCCTGGTCCTATGTTCATATTGTAACCCCTGCAGAAATGATTAGTGCAGAATAGCAGAAGAAGAAGATGAAGAACATGAAGAAGTGGGCGATTCTGGTCCTTGATGCGGGATGCGCGCGCCTTAGGCTGAAGAGGCCAGAAGCGCGCGCCTCCCCCATCAGGAATCAGAATGCCCAGAAAAGATATAGATTTTGATCAGATGCAAGTTTAACCCACAAAGGTCCCCAGCGGAGTCGCCACTGTAGATACCCCGGGGAGCCACGGCCTCGGCTAGAGCGAGTGAAAGGATCCTAGGATGTCTAACTTGTTTTTAGAGTCGACACCTATGTTTTGAGGAACATAAGAAAAACCTATTGATTATAGCCTAAGTTTGATTACGAAAACAGAAATTCTTTGTTTTGAGGTTCGGGGGTTAGATTACGAGATGGGAAGTACCGAAACATCCATCTCGCCCAACTAACTAAAGTTGGTCTTGCTTGATCAAAATCTACATGAATAATAACGTTCTTCTTCTTCTTCTTTAAGTCATAAAAAGGGGGTTTTAAAATAGAGTTTGAAATGTAGGAGATAACTCCTTAACCAACCTCAATGACATGATGTGATCATTAGAGTCATGTCCCAAAATGATTTGGGTGATTGCACATTTGATTAGAGTAAAAGAGAGAGAGGAGATGAAGTAGAAAAGAAAGGAAAAGATGGACTTTTACCTACAATTTGAAGACCTTCAAATATTGCTTGATGAGATCCTTGGAGAACCTTTAGAAAGTGGTTTTGGTATAGTTTTTGTAAGTTCAATTTTCGGTGCTTGAAAATGGAGGTAAAGAGAGGTTTTTATAGGTGAAAGAGGGGTGTTTTTGGTGCCAAAACTCAGTCACCAAGAAATCTTTCCCGGGCAAAATCCTGTAATTAATTGAGCAAGGGAGAGAATCCTGGCCAGAAATCTGTAACTGACACCCAGAGGCGCGCGCTTCCTGCTTTGGGGGCGGGAGGCGCGCGCGCCTGACTCCTCCTGTCGGAGGCGCGCGACTCAGAGAAGGCAATTTTGACAGAATGGACTAGAAAGTCAGCCCTATCATTCAGTTTAGTCCCTGGACTTAACGAAGTCAGTCAGGAACTTAACGGAAGTGACAGAAACTAACGAGAAACACTTAAAATGGGGAGGAACACAAGATCAAATGTGCAATCGGGGTGAGCGGTCCAAGGCGGGGTGTCTACACTTCCTTTCCCGATTCTCCCTCTTTGTACATAAACATTTTATTCATTTTATAAAAAGAATGATGGTTGAAATGCAAGCAATGCACGCGTGTCAAAAAAATTAAAAAAAAATGATAAAATGAAAAAAAATGTGTGTTTTCCATTTTGGAAAAAAAAAGAAAAAGAAAAAAAAATGAGGATTGAAGTTCAAAGCCAAATTGCAAAAGAATCCCTCATTCGAAGTTCATCAAAGCGAGCAGTTCTCAAAGTGATATGTTCTTTATCTCTATATCTCTAAATCATGATTTTTTTGGTTTCATGTATGACACTTTTTGCACATGAATGTCACGATATCACTTGTATATTGCATACTTGTGAAATTTTCTGCAGGAATGTTTTCAACACCCACTGTATCTCATACACATGGCAACTTTGCTCGTTTCGTTCCACTCAACAAGGAATCCATCAAGATGTTTCTGCTCAGGGAATTCTGTTTCTCGATGCTCTAAACTCCAATCAAAATGTGTTTTTCGAGTTTTTCACAAACTCGAACTACGTAAGGTCTGATTCCTGAAAGTGATACGAAGGCAGTCTATGACCTCAGGTCCGACCACACACGCATCAAAATGTTTCAATGGATATCTTGGCACCGCAAGTCCGACCACAAAACGCATCGAAATGTTGAAAAGGGGGGAGTTGTCACATGAAGAAACGCATCCAAATGTTCCAAAGGCAGCTTGTCCACACACGTAGAAACTCGAGATGGCCTCCCACCAAATCCAAACGGGTCCCGACATGAAATCATGGTAATTGGATTGCTCTCCTCAAGTTAAGAATCAAAAATCTCATCACCAGCAACTACAAAGCCAAAAGATTCGCCCATGGCAGCAGCTTGCAGCGTATCCTTGATTTATCAAATATAAATGTGTTGAATTTTAGATTATCTTATCATGCCATTATCATGTCATGTCACATACGATGTTGCACCCCCCATCCCCAGCATGTCATTTTCACATCCTTATACTTACCATGCTTATATCGCAATTGCAGCCACCATCACGTCAAATCTAATCATAACCTTTGGTTAAAACGTGAGTTTACAAAAAGAAAAGAAACTTGTGCATCTAGGTCACAATCAAAAAATCAATGTAATTGGCACTAACACAAGTACTTTAGTGGCTTGCAAATGTTTATGCTTGAACAGGTACACTCCCGAGCCTATCAACTCCGTTCCCGCTTAACAGTGGTTCACTATAAGGCAAAGCTCAGAATCTCATCACGCAGCAATCTCAAAGCTAAAGGATTGAAGCAAAATCACAACGTGCAGCGTATCCTTGAATTTTCTTTCATGATATCTCTCTCGAATGTTTTAAACGTCTTGAATTTCGAAAAATTGGTTACTCTGGTTTGTTCGGTCACCCCCGAATTTGATCATCTCAAAAAATTTAGTTACTTCGGTCTGTTCGGTCACCCCCGAATTCGACCTCCTCGAATTATGTTCGGTTACTTCTTGGTTCGCTCGAAGGCTCAAGTTGAATCTCCCTCGTTGAACTACGTGACTGTTCTGATTCCCGAAAGGGATACGTAGGCAGCCTGTCACCTCAGGTTCGACCACCGCTTCTTTCGAATGTTTGGTTACCCCGGTCTGTTCGGTCACCCCCGAATTTGACCCCCCTCGAATATTTGGTTACTCTTTGGTCTGCTCGAGCGGTCTGGTTGTACCTCCCACAAAACTACGCCCCGACTTGATTCTCGAAAGGGATACATAGGCAGCTCGATAACAAGAGTTTCATTCGGACGTTCTATCGAATATGTGTTACCTCAACCCCGGCTCAGAGATGTATGTGATCTTACCACCCATAAGCCGTTCACCCATTCCAATCTAGACTCAGAGATGTATGTGATCTCACCAACTCATACGTCTATCATCCATCCCCATCCATCCGAACTACGATTGGTCTGATTCTCGCAAGAGATACGTAGGAATCTCGGGTTCCCGAGTTCGAGCATGCGATTGTGTTTGTTTGCTTGCTTGAGTAGAACTACGGAGGCTTGATTCCTAAAAGGGATACGTAGGAAGTCCTACTTTGGGCCTAGCCGTTAAACCCTAGATGAGATCGGTTGTCTATATTGGATCGTCGAATCCACTTTACATCACAAGTGAATTCGACGAGGGGCTCTGTAAACACCACGATCTCGCACCCCTAAAACCAAACCTCGAATTGGTCTAAGCGCGATAATCGACCTAAAACCCTAGATTTGGCTGTTCGGGACTACCGACCGTCTTATCGGTGCATTGGATGCAAAACCCGAGTCCAGATCTGTGATCAGGGCTCAAAACCGAGTAAACGGGCACATTCTAAAAAAATCGCGTCGGGACCCCGGAACGGGTCCGCACCCATAAAAGCCTTTTACCGGTCATCTTGTGCATTTAAAATTAGATTATGATATTTCCTTACTTTTTAACATATTTTAGATATACCGGCATGACCAGAAAAATATTCCGAGCATCTTTCATGTTGGGCCCGCGGACAACCGGGACACCGGAGCGAGCCCATCAGGACAGTTGCGGAGCAAAAAGACGGAGCCAGAAAATGTCACAAGTATAATTTGCTTACCCATTTGAACGTGGCATGATGGTGTAGACTACATTGGCTTAGTCATTGGAAATTAGCCATTTTCTTTCATCGTTACATCAACCTCCATCACCCATCACCTCCAACCCCCCCCCCCCTCTACTACCCCTACTAAGGGACACTTTGGTCCTAAAAAATTCATCTCCCTCCTCCATATACCCTCATTATCATCCAAGCAAGAAAAGGGGGTCATTCATTCTCCTACTACATTCCCCTCTCCAACACATTCACTACATTCCTATCCTACACAAAATCCCTCACTTTCTCTCTTGTTCTTGCTCCTACCACTACTACACCATCAAACCACCACTACTCCACCACCAAACACCACCCCAAACTACTCAAAACAACAAGCAAACTCAAGCAAACACAACACAATCCACCCCACTTCAACAACAACAACAAAAAAGAAGTCTTCCCTTGGGTAGACAAGGAAGCACATCCCCCCATCTTAACTAGGTATTTTCATTGTAACCTTTAAACCTTCAAAATGTAAGTAATTTGGTGGTAATGTAAAGGGGTCTAGCCACAAGTTGGCTAGACTTCCATATTTCTCATATATCCCATGTAAATAGTTTGCTATGTGACTTTGTAAATGGTAAATCTTTGTTGATATGCAGGTTCTCAAGTTTGTATGCTTCCATGAGAGTCAATGTAGTCATATCTTTGAGTTATCCATGCAAGTTCTCATCTTTTCTCTAAAATCTCAGAATCTGCCATCTCTTTCATTTCCATGTACATGCATATTAAAATTGACTCTTTTGGAAATGGTTCTGGGATAATGTTTTCAACATGTTAAATCTTAATTTCCTGAGTTTCATGGCTCGGATTGGAGTTTTGGTCGTGTTTTCAGATACATCTTTATGACTCATGCAACCAGTTTCTATACTCTGCTCAGAATCACGATTTTCATGCTCTTAAAAATTCATCTTAAATTGGTTTATGGGTTTAGGTCAAAACATAAAAGTTGTTCCTTATGTTTTGAGGTTCATGCTCCTAAGTTTCATGCCCAGATTACATGTGTAAGTTATATTTTCATGCCTCGTTTTGGGTTACAGATGTGCTGTCCTGCTTTTTCTTCTCTGTACCTTGTTCTGTTCTTGAGCTTTAAACTCAGTGGAAACCTGGTTTTTGGGTAAAAATCAAAACATAATTTTGTTTTTAATGAGCTCAGGAAGGTGCATCTATTTTTTGAATATTTTTAAGATCTAAAGAAGTATCTTTTTTCTCTTTGTTTCAAC